>CAWUDS030001829.1:0-50949 GCA_963859935.3 Lathyrus sativus
TAGAAAAATAAAATATAATTAACTTTTTACACCTACTATAGTCTATTATGTACGGTGCTTAGTGATGAAAAAACCTAAGACTTTGGGATGGTGAAGAAAAAACCAAAAAATTTTGTCATTCATTTATAGTTTTTTAACTCTGTGGCTTACTGACGAAGAAACATGAAATTTGGTGATGGAGAAGAAACATATGGAACATATTTACATCTAATTTACCATAATTCATTGTGAAAAAGGTAAATATAAATAAATTTGAGCTTCATTATTTAATTTTAATTTTTACCTATATTATATAAAATATATGTCATGGACTATAGTCTTTTATCTTTCTTTTTTAGTGGGGAAAAACCTAAAATTTTATGTTGGAGTTGAAAAATAAAATATAACTAACTTTTTACACCTCCTTAAGTCTATTATGTACGGTTCTTAGTGATAAAAAACTTAAGACTTTGGGATGGTGAAGAAAAAATCTAAAATATTTGTCATTCATTTATAGTTTTTTAACTCTGTGGCTTATTGACGAAGAAACATGAAATTTGGTGATGGAGAAGAAACATATTGAATTTATTTACATCTAATTTACCACAATTCATTGTGAAAAAGGTAAATATAAATAAGTTTGAGCTTCATTATTTAATTTTAATTTTTACCTATATTATATAAAATATATGTCATGGTCTATAGTCTTTTATCTTTGTTTTTTAGTGGGGAAATACCTTAAATTTTATGTTGGAGTTGAAAAATAAAATATAATTAATTTTTTACACGTACTATAGTCTATTTTGTACGGTGCTTAGTGTTAAAAAAACCTAAGACTTTCGGGTGGTGAAGAAAAAACCTAAAATATTTGTCATTCATTTATAGTTTTTTAACTTTGTGGCTTACTGACGAAGAAACATGAAATTTGGTGATGGAGAAGAAACATATTGAATATATTTACATCTAATTTACCATAATTCAATGTGAAAAAGGTAAATATAAACAAATTTGACTTTCATTATTTAATTTTAATTTTTACCTATATTATATAAAATATATGTCATGGACTATAGTCTTTTATCTTTGTTTTTTAGTGGGGAAAAACCTAAAATTTTATATTGGAGTTCGAAAATAAAATATAATTAACTTTTTACACCTACTATAGTTTATTATGTACGGTGCTTAGTGATAAAAAAACCTAAGACTTTGGGATGGTGAAGAAAAAACCTAAAATATTTGTCATTCATTTATAGTTTTTTAACTCTGAGGCTTACTGACGAAGAAACATAAAATTTGAGGATCGAGAAGAAACATATTGAATATATTTACATCTAATTTACCATATTTCAATGTGAAAAAGGTAAATATAAATAATTTTGAGCTTCATTATTTAATTTTAAATTTTACTTATTTAATTAAAATATATGTCGTGGACTATATTCGTTTATCTTTGTTTTTTAGTGGGGAAAAACCTAAAATTTTTTGTTGGATTTGAAAAATAAAATTTAATTAACTTTTTACACCTACTATAGTCTATTATGTACGGTGCTTAGTGATAAAAAAAACCTAAGACTTTGGGATGGTGAAGAAAAAACCTAAAATATTTGTCATTCATTTATATTTTTTAACTTTGTGGCTTACTGACGAAGAAGCATGAAATTTGGTGATGGAGAAGAAACTTATTGAATATATTTACATCTAATTTACCATAATTCATTGTGAAAAAGGTAAATATAAATAAGTTTGAGCTTCATTATTTAATTTTAATTTTTACCTATATTATATAAAATATATGTCATGGTCTATAGTCTTTTATCTTTATTTTTTAGTGAGGAAATACCTAAAATTTTATGTTGGAGTTGAAAAATAAAATATAATTAATTTTTTACACCTACTATAGTTTATTTTGTACGGTGCTTAGTGTTAAAAAAACCTAAGACTTTCGGATGGTGAAGAAAAAACCTAAAATATTTGTCATTCATTTATAATTTTTTAACTTTGTGGCTTACTGACGAAGAAACATAAAATTTGGTGATGGAGAAGAAACATATTGAATATATTTACATCTAATTTACCATAATTCAATGTGAAAAAGGTAAATATAAATAAATTTGAGCTTCATTATTTAATTTTAATTTTTACCTATATTATATAAAATATATGTCATGGACTATAGTCTTTTATCTTTGTTTTTTAGTGGGGAAAAACCTAAAATTTTATATTGGAGTTCAAAAATAAAATATAATAAACTTTTTACACCTACTATAGTCTATTATGTACGGTGCTTAGTGATAAAAAAACCTAAGACTTTGGGATGGTGAAGAAAAAACCTAAAATATTTGTCATTCATTTATAGTTTTTTAACTCTGTGGCTTACTGACGAAGAAACATAAAATTTAATGATTGAGAAGAAACATATTGAATATATTTACATCTAATTTACCATATTTCAATGTTTAAAAGGTAAATATCAATAAGTTTGAGCTTCATTATTTAATTTTAATTTTTACTTATTTAATTAAAATATATGTCGTGGACTATAGTCTTTTATCTTTGTTTTTTAGTGGGGAAAAACCTAAAAAAATTTGTTGGATTTGAAAAATAAAATTTAATTAACTTTTTACACCTACTATAGTCTATTATGTACGGTGCTTAGTGATAAAAAAACCTAAGACTTTGGGATGGTGAAGAAAAAACCTAAAATTTTTGTCATTCATTTATAGTTTTTTACCTTTGTGGCTTACTGACGAAGAAACATGAAATTTGGTGATTGAGAAAAAACATATTGAATATATTTACATCTAATTTACCATAATTCAATGTAAAAAAGATAAATATAAATAAATTTGAGCTTCATTATTTAATTTTAATTTTTACCTATGTTATACAAAATATATGTCATGGACTATAGTCTTTTTTTCTTTGTTTTTTAGTGGGGAAAAACCTAAAATTTTATGTTGGATTAGAAAAATAAAATATAATTAACTTTTTACACCTACTATAGTCTATTATGTACGGTTCTTAGTGATGAAAAAACCTAAGACTTTGGGATGGTGAAGAAAAAACCAAAAATTTTTGTCATTCATTTATAGTTTTTTAACTCTGTGGCTTACTGACGAAGAAACATGAAATTTGGTGATGGAGAAGAAACATATGGAACATATTTACATCTAATTTAACATAATTCATTGTGAAAAAGGTAAATATAAATAAATTTGAGCTTCATTATTTAATTATAATTTTTACCTATATTATATAAAATATATGTCATGGACTATAGTCTTTTATCTTTGTTTTTTAGTGGGGAAAAACCTAAAATTTTATGTTGGAGTTCAAAAATAAAATATAATTAACTTTTTACACCTACTATAGTCTATTATATACGGTGCTTAGTGATAAAAAAAACCTAAGAATTTGGGATGGTGAAGAAAAAACCTAAAATATTTGTCATTGATTTATAGTTTTTTAACTCTGTGGCTTACTGACGAAGAAACATGAAATTTGGTGATGGAGAAGAAACATATTGAATATATTTACATCTAATTTACCATAATTCAATGTGAAAAAGGTAAATATAAATAAGTTTGAGCTTCATTATTTAATTTTAATTTTTACCTATATTATATAAAATATATGTCATGGACTATAGTCTTTTTTCTTTTTATTTTAGTGGGGAAAAACCTAAAATTTTATTTTGGATTCGAAAAATAAAATTTAATTAATTTTTTACACCTACAATATTCTATTATGTTTGGCTCTTACTGATAAAAAAACCTAATACTTTGGGATGGTGAAGAAAAAACCTAAAATATTTGTCATTCATTTATAGTTTTTTAACTCTGTGGCTTACTAACGAAGAAACATAAAATTTGATGATGGAGAAGAAACATATTGAATATATTTACATCTAATTTACCATATTTCAATGTGAAAAAGTTAAATATAAATAAGTTTGAGCTTCATTATTTAATTTCAATTTTTAATTATTTAATTACAATATATGCCGTGGACTATAGTCTTTTATCTTTGTTTTTTAGTGGGGAAAAACCTAAAATTTTATGTTGGATTTGAAAAATAAAATATAATTCACTTTTTACACCTACTATAGTCTATTATGTACGGTGCTTAATGATAAAAAAAACCTAAGACTTTGGGATGGTGAAGAAAAAATCTAAAATATTTGTCATTCATTTATAGTTTTTTAACTTTGTGGCTTACTGACGAAGAAACATGAAATTTGGTGATGGAGAAGAAACATATTTAATATATTTATATCTAATTTACCATAATTCAATGTGAAAAGGTAAATATAAATAAATTTGAGCTTCATTATTTAATTTTAATTTTTACCTATATTATATAAAATATATGTCATGGACTATAGTCTTTTATCTTTGTTTTTTAGTGGGGAAAAACCTAAAATTTTATGTTGGAGTTCAAAAATAAAATATAATTAACTTTTTACACCTACTATAGTCAATTATGTACGGTGCTTAGTGATAAAAAACCTAAGACTTTGGGATGGTGAAGAAAAAACCTATAATATTTGTCATACATTTATAGTTTTTTAACTCTGTGGCTTACTGACGAAGAAACATGAAATTTGGTGATGGAGAAGAGACATATTGAATATATTTACATCTAATTTACCATAATTCAATGTGTAAAAGGTAAATATAAATAAGTTTGAGCTTCATTATTTAATTTTAATTTTTACTTATTTAATTAAAATATATGTCGTGGACTATAGTCTTTTATCTTTGTCTTTTAGTGGGGAAAAACCTAAAATTTTATGTTGGATTTGAAAAATAAAATATAATTCACTTTTTACACCTACTATAGTCTATTATGTACGGTGCTTAATGATAAAAAAAACCTAAGATTTTGGGATGGTGAAGAAAAAACCTAAAATATTTGTCATTCATTTATAGTTTTTTAACTCTGTGGCTTACTGACGAAGAAACACGAAATTTGGTGATGGAGAAGAAACATATAGAATATATTTACATCTAATTTCCCATAATTCAATGTGAAAAAGTTAAATATAAATAAATTTGAGCTTCATTATTTAATTTTAATTTTTACCTATATTATATTAAATATATGTCATGGACTATAGTCTTTTATCTTATTTTTTTAGTGGGGAAAAACCTAAAATTTTATGTTGGAGTTCAAAAATAAAATATAATTAACTTTTTACACCTACTATAGTCTATTATATACGGTGCTTAGTGATAAAAAAACCTAAGACTTTGGGATGGTGAAGAAAAAACCTAAAATATTTGTCATTCATTTATAGTTTTTTAACTCTGTGGCTTACTGACGAAGAAACATAAAATTTGAGGATGGAGAAGAAAAATATTGAATATATTTACATCTAATTTACCATATTTCAATGTGAAAAAGGTAAATATAAATAAGTTTGAGCTTCATTATTTAATTTTAATTTTTACTTATTTAATTAAAATATATGTCGTGGACTATAGTCTTTTATCTTTGTTTTTTAATGGGGAAAAACCTAAAAAAATTTGTTGGATTTGAAAAATAAAATTTAATTAGCGTTTTACACCTACTATAGTCTATTATGTACGGTGCTTAGTGATAAAAAAAACCTAAGACTTTGGAATGGTGAAGAAAAAACCTAAAAATTTTGTCATTCATTTATAGTTTTTTAACTCTGTGGCTTACTGACGAAGAAACATGAAATTTGGTCATGGAGAAGAAACATAATTAATATATTCACATCTAATTTAACATAATTCAATGTGAAAAAGGTAAATATAAATAAATTTGAGCTTCATTATTTAATTTTAATTTTTACTTATATTATATAAAATATATGTCATGGACTATAGTCTTTTATCTTTGTTTTTTAGTGGGGAAAAACCTAAAATTTTATGTTCGAGTTAAAAAATAAAATATAATTAACTTTTTACACCTACTATAGTCTATTATATACGGTGCTTAGTGATAAAAAAACCTAAGACTTTGGGATGGTGAAGAAAAAACATAAAATATTTGTCATTCATTTATAGTTTTTTAACTTTGTGGCTTACTCACGAAGAAACATAAAATTTGATGATGGGGAAGACACATATTGAATATATTTACATATAATTTACCATATTTCAATGTGAAAAAGGTAAATATAAATAAGGTTGAGCTTCATTATTTAATTTTAATTTTTACTTATTTAATTAAAATATATGTCGTGGACTATAGTCTTTTTTCTTTGTTTTTTAGTGGGGAAAAAGCTAAAATTTTTTGTTGGATTTGAAAAATAAAATTTAATTAACTTTTTACACCTACTATAGTCTATTATGTACGGTGCTTAGTGATAAAAAAACCTAAGACTTTGGGATGGTGAAGAAAAAACCTAAAAATTTTGTCATTCATTTATAGTTTTTTAACTCTGTGGCTTACTGACGAAGAATAATGAAATTTGGTGATGGAGAAGAAACATATGGAATATATTTACATCTAATTTACCATAATTCAATGTGAAAAAGGTAAATATAAATAAATTTAAGCTTCATTATTTAATTTTAATTTTTACCTATATTATATAAAATATATGTCATGGACTATAGACTTTTATCTTTGTTTTTTAGTGGGGAAAATCCTAAAATTTTATGTTGGATTTGAAAATTGAAATATAATTAATTTTTTACACCTACAATATTCTATTATGTTTGGTTCTTAGTGATAAAAAAAACCTAATACTTTGGGACGGTGAAGAAAAAACATAAAATATTTGTCATTTATTTAAAGTCTTTTAACTATGTGGCTTACTGACGAAGAAACATGAAATTTGGTGATGGAGAAAAAACACATTGAATATATTTACATCTAAATTACCATAATTCAATGTGAAAAAGTTAAATATAAATACATTTGAGCTTCATTATTTAATTTTAATTTTTAGCTATATTATATAAAAAATATGTCATGGACTATAGTCTTTTATCTTTCTTTTTTAGTGCGGAAAAACCTAAAATTTTATGTTGGAGTTAAAAAATAAAATATAACTAACTTTTTACACCTACTATAGTCTGTTACGTAGGGTGCTTAGTGAAAAAAAACTTAAGACTTTGGGATGGTGAAGAAAAAACCTAAAATATTTGTCATTCATTTATAGTTTTTTAACTCTGTGGCTTATTGACGAAGAAACATGAAATTTGGTTATGGAGAAAAAACATATTGAATATATTTACATCTAATTTACCATAATTCATTGTGAAAAAGGTAAATATAAATAAGTTTGAGCTTCATTTTTTAATTTTAATTTTTACCTATATTATATAAAATATATGTCATGGTCTATAGTCTTTTATCTTTGTTTTTTAATGGGGAAAAACCTAAAATTTTATGTTGGAGTTGAAAAATAAAATATAATTAATTTTTTACACCTACTATAGTCTATTTTGTACGGTGCTTAGTGTTAAAAAAACCTAAGACTTTCGGATGGTGAAGAAAAAACCTAAAATTTTTGTCATTCATTTATAGTTTTTTTAACTTTGTGGCTTACTGACGAAGAAACATGAAATTTGGTGATGGAGAAGAAACATATTGAATATATTTACATCTAATTTACCATAATTCATTTTGAAAAAGGTAAATATAAATAAGTTTGAGCTTCATTATTTAATTTTAATTTTTACCTATATTATATAAAATATATGTCATGGTCTATAGTCTTTTATCTTTGTTTTTTAGTGGGGAAAAACCTAAATTTTTATGTTGGAGTTGAAAAATAAAACTTAATTAACTTTTTACACCTACTATAGTCTATTATGAACGGTGCTTAATGATAAAAAAACCTAAGACTTTGGGATGGTGAAGAAAAAACCTAAAATGTTTGTCATTCATTTATAGTTTTTTAACTCTTTGGCTTACTGACGAAGAAACATGAAATTTGGTGATGGAGAAGAAATATATGGAATATATTTACATCTAATTTACCATAATTCAATGTGAAAAAGGTAAATATAAATAAATTTGAGCTTCATTATTTAATTTTAATTTTTACCTATATTATATAAAATATATGTCATGGACTATAGTCTTTTATCTTTGTTTTTTAGTGGGGAAAAACCTAAATTTTATGTTGGAGTTAAAAAATAAAATATAATTAACTATTTACACCTACTATAGTCTATTATATACGGTGCTTAGTGATAAAAAAACCTAAGACTTTGGGATGGTGAAGAAAAAACCTAAAATATTTGTCATTCATTTATAGTTTTTTAACTCTATCGCTTACTGACGAAGAAACATAAAATTTGATGATGGAGAAGAAACATATTGAATATATTTACATCTAATTTACCATATTTCAATGTGAAAAAGATGAATATAAATAAGTTTGAGCTTCATTATTTAATTTTAATTTTTAATTATTTAATTAAAATATATGTCGTGGACTATAGTCTTTTATCTTTGTTTTTTAATGGGGAAAAACCTAAAAAACTTTGTTGGATTTGAAAAATAAAATTTAATTAGCTTTTTACACCTACTATAGTCTATTATGTATGGTGCTTAGTGATAAAAAAACCTAAGACTTTGGGATGGTGAAGAAAAAACCTAAAATTTTTGTCATTCATTTATAGTTTTTTAACTCTGTGGCTTACTGACGAAGAAACATGAAATTTGGTGATGGAGAAGAAACATATTGAATATATTTACATCTAATTTACAATAATTCAATGTGAAAAAGGTAAATATAAATAAATTTGAGCTTCATTATTTAATTTTAATTTTTACCTATATTATATAAAATATATGTCATGGACTATAATCTTTTATCTTTGTTTTTTAGTGGGGAAAAACATAAAGTTTTATGTTGGAGTTCAAAAATAAAATATAATTAACTTTTTACACCTACTATAGTCTATTGTATACGGTGCTTAGTGATAAAAAAACCTAAGACTTTGGGATGGTGAAGAAAAAACCTAAAATATTTGTCATTCATTTATAGTTTTTTAACTTTGTGGCTAACTGACGAAGAAACATAAAATTTGATGATGGAGAGGAAACATTTTGAATATATTTACATCTAATTTACCATATTTCAATGCGAAAAAGGTAAATATAAATAAGTTTGAGCTTCATTATTTAATTTTAATTTTTACTTATTTAATTAAAATATATGTCGTGGACTATAGTCTTTTTTCTTTGTTTTTTAGTGGGGAAAAACCTAAAAAAAATTTGTTGGATTTGAAAAATAAAATTTAATTATCTTTTTACACCTACTATAGTCTATTTTGTACGGTGCTTAGTGATAAAAAAAACCTAATACTTTGGGATGGTGAAGAAAAAACCTAAAATTTTTGTCATTCATTTATAATTTTTTAACTCTGTGGCTTACTGACGAAGAAACATGAAATTTGGTGATGGAGAAGAAACATATAGAATATATTTACATCTACTTTCCCATAATTCAATGTGAAAAAGGTAAATATAAATAAATTTGAGCTTCATTATTTAATTTTAATTTGTACCTATATTATATAAAATATATGTCATGGACTATAGTCTTTTATCTTTGTTTTTTAGTGGGGGAAAACCTAAAATTTTATATTGGAGTTCGAAAATAAAATATAATTAACTTTTTACACCTATTATAGTCTATTATGTACGGTGCTTAGTGATAAAAAAAACCTAAGACTTTGGGATGGTGAAGAAAAAACCTAAAATATTTGTCATTCATTTATAGTTTTTTAACTCTGTGGCTTACTGACGAAGAAACATAAAATTTGAGGATGGAGAAGAAACATATTGAATATATTTACATCTAATTTACCATATTTCAATGTGAAAAAGGTAAATATAAATAATTTTGAGCTTCATTATTTAATTTTAAATTTTACTTATTTAATTAAAATATATGTCGTGGACTATAGTCTTTTATCTTTGTTTTTTAATGGGGAAAAACCTAAAAAAAATGTTTGGATTTGAAAAATAAATTTTAATTAGTTTTTTACACCTACTATAGTCTATTATGTACGGTGCTTAGTGAAAAAAAAAACCTAAGACTTTGAGATGGTGAAGAAAAAACCTAAAATGTTTGTCATTCATTTATAGTTTTTTAACTCTGTGGCTTACTGACGAAGAAACATGAAATTTGGTGATGGAGAAGAAACATATTTAATATATTCACATCTAATTTACCATAATTCAATCTTAAAAAGGTAAATATAAATAAATTTGATCTTCATTATTTAATTTTAATTTTTACTTATATTATATAAAATATATGTCATGGACTATAGTCTTTTATCTTTATTTTTTAGTGGGGAAAAACCTAAAATTTTATGTTGGAGTTCAAAAATAAAATATAATTAACTTTTTACACCTACTATAGTCTATTATATACGGTGCTTAGTGATAAAAAAACCTAAGACTTTGGGATGGTGAAGAAAAAACCTAAAATATTTGTCATTCATTTATAGTTTTTTAACTCTGTGGCTTACTGACGAAGAAACATAAAATTTGATGATGGAGAAGAATCATATTGAATATATTTACATCTAATTTACCATATTTCAATGTGAAAAAGGTAAATATAAATAAGTTTGAGCTTCATTATTTAATTTTAACTTTTACTTATTTAATTAAAATATATGTCGTGGACTATCGTCTTTTATCTTTGTTTTTTAGTGGGGAAAACCTAAAATTTTTTGTTGGATTTGAAAAATAAAATTTAATTAACTTTTTACACCTACTATAGTCTATTATGTACGGTGCTTAGTGATAAAAAAAAACCTAAGACTTTGGGATGGTGAAGAAAAAACCTAAAATTTTTGTCATTCATTTATAGTTTTTTAACTCTGTGGCTTACTGACGAAGCAACATGAAATTTGGTGATGGAGAAGAAACATATGGAATATATTTACATCTAATTTACCATAATTCAATGTGAAAAAGGTAAATATAAATAATTTTGAGCTTCATTATTTAATTTTAATTTTTACCTATGTTATATAAAATATATGTCATGGACTATAGTCTTTTATCTTTCTTTTTTAGTTGGGAAAAACCTAAAATTTTATGTTAGATTTGAAAAATAAAATATAATTAATTTTTTACACCTACAATATTCTATTATGTTTGGTTCTTAGTGATAAAAAAACCTAATATTTTGGGACGGTGAAGAAAAAACCTAAAATATATGTCATTCATTTAAAGTCTTTTAACTATGTGCCTTACTTACGAAAAAACATGAAATTTGGTGATGGAGAAAAAACATATTGAATATATTTACATCTAATTTACCATAATTCAATGTGAAAAAGTTAAATATAAATACGTTTGAGCTTCATTATTTAATTTTAATTTTTAGCTATATTATATAAAAAATATGTCATGGACTATAGTCTTTTATCTTTCTTTTTTAGTGGGGAAAAACCTAAAATTTTATGTTGGAGTTGAAAAATAAAATATAACTAACTTTTTACACCTCCTTAAGTCTATTATGTACGGTTCTTAGTGATAAAAAACTTAAGACTTTGGGATGGTGAAGAAAAAATCTAAAATATTTGTCATTCATTTATAGTTTTTTAACTCTGTGGCTTATTGACGAAGAAACACGAAATTTGGTGATGGAGAAGAAACATATTGAATATATTTACATCTAATTTACCACAATTCATTGTGAAAAAGGTAAATATAAATAAGTTTGAGCTTCATTATTTAATTTTAATTTTTACCTATATTATATAAAATATATGTCATGGTCTATAGTCTTTTATCTTTGTTTTTTAGTGGGGAAATACCTTAAATTTTATGTTGGAGTTGAAAAATAAAATATAATTAATTTTTTACACGTACTATAGTCTATTTTGTACGGTGCTTAGTGTTAAAAAAACCTAAGACTTTCGGGTGGTGAAGAAAAAACCTAAAATATTTGTCATTCACTTATAGTTTTTTAACTTTGTGGCTTACTGACGAAGAAACATGAAATTTGGTGATGGAGAAGAAACATATTGAATATATTTACATCTAATTTACCATAATTCAATGTGAAAAAGGTAAATATAAATAAATTTGACTTTCATTATTTAATTTTAATTTTTACCTATATTATATAAAATATATGTCATGGACTATAGTCTTTTATCTTTGTTTTTTAGTGGGGAAAAACCTAAAATTTTATATTGGAGTTCGAAAATAAAATATAATTAACTTTTTACACCTACTATAGTCTATTATGTACGGTGCTTAGTGATAAAAAAAACCTAAGACTTTGGGATGGTGAAGAAAAAACCTAAAATATTTGTCATTCATTTATAGTTTTTTAACTCTGAGGCTTACTGACGAAGAAACATAAAATTTGAGGATCGAGAAGAAACATATTGAATATATTTACATCTAATTTACCATATTTCAATGTGAAAAAGGTAAATATAAATAATTTTGAGCTTCATTATTTAATTTTAAATTTTACTTATTTAATTAAAATATATGTCGTGGACTATAGTCGTTTATCTTTGTTTTTTAGTGGGGAAAAACCTAAAAATTTTTGTTGGATTTGAAAAATAAAATTTAATTAACTTTTTACACCTACTATAGTCTATTATGTACGGTGCTTAGTGATAAAAAAAACCTAAGACTTTGGGATGGTGAAGAAAAAACCTAAAATTTTTGTCATTCATTTATAGTTTTTTACCTTTGTGGCTTACTGACGAAGAAATATGAAATTTGGTGATAGAGAAGAAACATATTGAATATATTTACATCTAATTTGCCATAATTCTATGTTAAAAAGGTAAATATAAATAAGTTTGAGCTTCATTATTTAATTTTAATTTTAATCTATGTTATATAAAATATATGTCATGGACTATAGTCTTTTATCTTTGTTTTTTAGTGGGGAAAAACCTAAAATTTTATGTTGGATTAGAAAAATAAAATATAATTAATTTTTTACACCTACAATATTATATTATGTTTGGTTCTTAGTGATAAAAAACCTAATACTTTGGGACGGTGAAGAAAAAACCTAAAATATTTGTCATTCATTTAAAGTCTTTTAACTATGTGGCTTACTGACGAAAAAACATGAAATTTGGTGATGGAGGAAAAACATATTGAATATATTTACATCTAATTTACCATAATTCAATGTGAAAAAGTTAAATATAAATACGTTTGAGCTTCATTATTTAATTTTAATTTTTAGCTATATTATATAAAAAATATGTCATAGACTATAGTCTTTTATCTTTCTTTTTTAGTGGGGAAAAACCTAAAATTTTATGTTGGAGTTGAAAAATAAAATATAACTAACTTTTTACACCTCCTTAAGTCTATTATGTACGGTGCTTAGTGATAAAAAACTTAAGACTTTGGGATGGTGAAGAAAAAATCTAAAATATTTGTCATTCATTTATAGTTTTTTAACTATGTGGCTTATTGACGAAAAAACATGAAATTTGGTGATGGAGAAGAAACATATTGAATATATTTACATCTAATTTACCATAATTCATTGTGAAAAAGGTAAATATAAATAAGTTTGAGCTTCATTATTTAATTTTAATTTTTACCTATATTATATAAAATATATGTCATGGTCTATAGTCTTTTATCTTTGTTTTTTAGTGAGGAAATACCTAAAATTTTATGTTGGAGTTGAAAAATAAAATATAATTAATTTTTTACACATACTATAGTCTATTTTGTACGGTGCTTAGTGTTAAAAAAACCTAAGACTTTCGGATGGTGAAGAAAAAACCTAAAATATTTGTCATTCATTTATAGTTTTTTAACTTTGTGGCTTACTGACGAAGAAACATGAAATTTGGTGATGGAGAAGAAACATATTGAATATATTTACATCTAATTTACCATAATTCAATGTGAAAAAGGTAAATATAAATAAATTTGAGCTTCATTATTTAATTTTAATTTTTACCTATATTATATAAAATATATGTCATGGACTATAGTCTTTTATCTTTGTTTTTTAGTGGGGAAAAACTAAAATTTTATATTGGAGTTCAAAAATAAAATATAATTAACTTTTTACACCTACTATAGTCTATTATGTACGGTGCTTAGTGATAAAAAACCTAAGACTTTGGGATGGTGAAGAAAAAACCTAAAATATTTGTCATTCATTTATAGTTTTTTAACTCTGTGGCTTACTGACGAAGAAACATAAAATTTAATGATTGAGAAGAAACATATTGAATATATTTACATCTAATTTACCATATTTCAATGTGAAAAAGGTAAATATAAATAAGTTTGAGCTTCATTATTTAATTTTAATTTTTACTTATTTAATTAAAATATATGTCGTGGACTATAGTCTTTTATCTTTGTTTTTTAGTGGGGAAAAACCTAAAAAATTTTGTTGGATTTGAAAAATAAAATTTAATTAACTTTTTACACCTACTATAGTCTATTATGTACGGTGCTTAGTGATAAAAAAACCTAAGACTTTGGGATGGTGAAGAAAAAACCTAAAATTTTTGTCATTCATTTATAGTTTTTTACCTTTGTGACTTACTGACGAAGAAACATGAAATTTGGTGATGGAGAAAAAACATATTGAATATATTTACATCTAATTTACCATAATTCAATGTGAAAAAGGTAAATTTAAATAAGTTTGAGCTTCATTATTTAATTTTAATTTAATCTATGTTATATAAAATATATGTCATGGACTATAGTCTTTTATCTTTGTTTTTTAGTGGGGAAAAACCTAAAATTTTATGTTGGATTAGAAAAATAAAATATAATTAATTTTTTACACCTACAATATTCTATTATGTTTGGTTCTTAGTGATAAAAAAACCTAATACTTTGGGACGGTGAAGAAAAAACCTAAAATATTTGTCATTCATTTAAAGTCTTTTAACTATGTGCCTTACTTACGAAAAAACATGAAATTTGGTGATGGAGGAAAAACATATTGAATATATTTACATCTAATTTACCATAATTCAATGTGAAAAAGTTAAATATAAATATGTTTGAGCTGCATTATTTAATTTTAATTTTTAGCTATATTATATAAAAAATATGTCATGGACTATAGTCTTTTATCTTTCTTTTTTAGTGGGGAAAAACCTAAAATTTTATGTTGGAGTTGAAAAATAAAATTTAATTAACTTTTTACGCCTACTATAGTCTATTATGTACGGTTCTTAGTGATAAAAAACCTAAGACTTTGGGATGGTGAAGAACAAACCTAAAATATTTGTCATTCATTTGTAGTTTTTTTTAACTTTATGGCTTACTGACAAAGAAACATGAAATTTGGTGATGGAGAAGAAATATATTGAATATATTTACATCTAATTTACCATAATTCATTGTGAAAAAGGTAAATATAAATAAGTTTGAGCTTCATTATTTAATTTTAATTTTTACCTATATTATATAAACTATATGTCATGGTCTATAGTCTTTTATCTTTGTTTTTTAGTGGGGAAAATCTAAAATTTTATGTTGGAGTTGAAAAATAAAATATATTTAATTTTTTACACCTACTATAGTCTATTTTGTACGGTGCTTAGTGTTAAAAAAATCTAAGACTTTCGGATGGTGAAGAAAAAACCTAAAATATTTGTCATTCATTTATAGTTTTTTAACTCTGTGGCTTAGTGACGAAGAAACATAAAATTTGATGATGGAGAAGAAACATATTGAATATATTTACATCTAATTTACCATATTTCAATGTGAAAAAGGTAAATATAAATAAGTTTGAGCTTCATTATTTAATTTTAATTTTTACTTATTTAATTAAAATATATGTCGTGGACTATAGTCTTTTATCTTTGTTTTTTAGTGGGGAAAAACCTAAAAAAATTTGTTGGATTTGAAAAATAAAATTTAATTAACTTTTTACACCTACTATAGTCTATTATGTACGGTGCTTAGTGATAAAAAAACCTAAGACTTTGGGATGGTGAAGAGAAAACCTAAAATTTTTGTCATTCATTTATACTAATCTTTTATGTTTGTCATTCAAAATCTGATTTTAACAAAATTATTTTTTTATCCCTCAACCATGACACCTTTTCATGAATTCATGCACATTCGTAATGGTATTGAGGTGTTATAAATACTCTACTTATCAGATTTTAAAAAACCATCTCTTTCATTGCAATTCAAACTCATTACTCTCTCATTTTCAAAACAAGTGTCTTGTCATACAAACTTTTGTTGAAACTTACTGCATGCATTTTCATTGCATTTCTAAAAGTTTCAACACTATAATCCTTGAGCACTTGTATAACATATTGTGAATTTTTTACTTGATGGAGAAGATCAATTCTAGTAATTGATATACATTGTTATCAAACTTTAAATTCTTTTATAAAATTCATATTAGTATGTTACCTTGTTGTCCAGGATTGTTGGAAGTAAGAGAGTGAAAAAGAGAGGATTGTTCTCTTGTTTCACTTTGTAAAGATCATAAGGGGATTGTCCTTATTGATTGGTTTAGAAAATTGTGAATAGTAGCTAGGATAGACTTATACAAAGTTCTAAATAGATAATAAAATCTCTTACTGCGTAAGGGGACTGGATGTACTCTCAGATTGTAAAGGGAACAAGGATACATCGTCATGTTCTTTACATTTATGCACTTTACTACTTTCTAAACCATCACCAAACGAGAAAGTTAAAATCATAATTTCAATAAACCAAAAATCGATCAAAGTATCAAATGCACCCCCTCTTAGATGCAATCACTACTTGCAATTGGTATCAGAGCATAAAGACGAGAATCTTCAAAGACAAATACGATATTTTCAAGCATAAAGATGATCCTTCTGTTTCATTGCCTCCTTCCAAACCCGAAGTTGGCTACACTAATGAAACTGTCTATAACAAATCGTGTATCGTGGAGACTCGTATGACTTTCGAATTCCGTGAACTTCGTCTTGAGATAGCCTCCCTCAAAAACTAAAACTGAAACCAAGAGAAAAGTGAAGATGATGATAAGGCTTAAAGTGACTAGACCATTAAGTTGTTATATGTTGTTATGATGTCTTTAGTTTATGTTGTTAGGATGTCCTTAGAAATATTTTGATATTATGTTGCTTATGTTTCTATTTACGTTCTATTTTCATGTCGGTTTTTAATTTATTGAACTATGATGTTGATTATGTTTTGTTTGGTTATGTAATACTTATTATTTTATGTTATGTCATGTTCTATTTATGTTGTGTTTTCTTATCCAAGCATTGTGTTATGTTATGTCAAGTCTTCTTGTATGTTCATAATCTTTCAAGCCTTTTCCCATCCTTTTTTGCTAATGACAAAAGGGAAGAAGATGTTGTGTTAATTTGTATGCCTTTCTCTAACATTTGTAGCAAGTAACAAATTTTCAAATACTTTCATTTAAGGATCAAGGGGGCATCGATCAAGGGGGAGTTATCATTGTTATGGGGAAAAGATTATCAAACTTTCATCGGGTTGTCATCGTCAAAAAGGAGGAGAATGTGAAGTCAAACTTCTCCAACTATTAATTTTGATGAAGACAATTTAAAAGCAATTTCTCATAGCAAAAAAATGGAAAAAAGCGTCATGGTCAAAGCTAACGTATCAAGTGTTAAATTTCATTCAACTCTAATGAAGACTAGCTTTGGGTTTGTATGGTTGATCAATATTTTTGACGTACAAACAAGTAATTTAATTACGTTAATATTTAAGTGCTAAAGAAAAATCATTTTGATCATTCCATATGTATACATTCTTTTTAACACCTTTGAAACTTGGTTGAACTCATTTTTTAAGTCTTTTTCAGTTTGAAAGCAGGTGTAACCGGTTACACCATTCCTGGTAACCAGTTACACATAAGTATTTTTAAGTTCTTAGTTTGACAATGTTAAGTGTAACTGGTTACACCATTTCTTATAACCGGTTACACACACGAAACTTTGAATTTTTTTATACCGCTTCAGGTGTAACCGGTTACACCATTTCTAATAATAAGTTACCACTGAAGTAATGGCATTGTTTCATTCAAAATTTGATTTTAACAAAATTATTTTTTCATCCCTCAAGCATGAAATCTTTTTATGAATTCGTGCACATTAAAAATGGTATTGAGGTGCTATAAATACTTTACTTATCAGATTTTGAAAACTCACATCTTTAATTGCAATTCAAACTCATTAAGCTCTCATTTCCAAAATAAGTGTCTTGTCATATAAACTTTTGTTGAAACTTACTGCATACATTTTCATTGCATTTCTGAAAGTTTCAACACTATAATCCTTGAGCACTTGTATAACATATTGTGAATTGCTTACTTGATAGAGAAGACCAATTCTAGTAATTGATATACATTGTTATCAAACTTCAAACTCTTTTATAAAATTCAGATTAGTGTGTTACCTTGTTGTCCAGGATTATTGGAAGAAAGATAGTGAAAAAGAGATTTCTGCTCAATCTATCCAGATCAATACTTCTTGCTCTGCCTATAAGCATCAATGCTCAGTCACACTGAACGAGACTTCCTGCTCTGTCTGCAAGCATGAAAGTTCAATGCTCAATCATTAGAAAAAGACTTACTCTGAGCATAGAAACTGGAATTAACCTTGTGTTTACATGTGTACTTCTTGGATAAGCAGATACACAAATGTTTACACTCTTGAGCAAAATATAAATTGTTTGCTCCTGAGTGTAGAAGACTGACATTTTTATTCTTCTTTTCTCCTTGCATAGATTTTCCATCTTGTTTTGCCTTCATGTTCTATTGATCAATTCACATATTCTTTCTTCAGAACATATGTGAATACGCCTCACTCTACTCTCACACGCTTAACCTTTCTTGTTATATTTTCTTTTTAAGTGTGTTTCTCTCATCTGTGTTTTCTATGTAACACAGATTCTCTTAACTTATTTATGTGAACTAGTATCACATCCTTATGAACACAGTTGTATGTTCTTCAACTCACATTCATTTTCTCTCACTGAGAGATCTCTTGAGAGTAAGAGCTTTAAGAGTTTTGTGGATGTTTTCAATCTTCTTCTTTAAATAAATGCTGAGAATAGATTTGTTGAAGATTAAAACTACTCATGGTACAAGTATCCATTGAAGGTATTTAGCTAGTGTACAATAGAGTGAGCTAAAAACTCAGCTAGCATAAAGACGTTGAGAAGAGCATAACACAGTTCAAAATAGTTGGAGAGAGAGAGAGAAGATCCTGACAACACTACTCTATGATAATTAAACATAAAGTATTATACCATTCTCATATGATCTTATTTAGATAACTTCTTACTAGAGACTTCTTGTAGACGTTTGTTGAAGCTTACTCAGAGTTATTTGTTATCTTTATACTTAGCTTCCTGAATCAGATGCTTTTTATAGAATCAGTTAAAGCGTGATCATAAGCTAAAGTATGTCTTTAGAACCTGGTTGGAATGAGACATCAGAGTCTTGAGTTCACAGATTTTGAGCTTGCCTTCATCAGAGTCTTGATCATAACTAGTATGGATGAACACTTTCGGAGTTGATGTAGACAAATTCCTTTGAAGTAACATCTTCAGAATTGCTGATGAAGCCTGTTCAGAAGATGCAGAGTCGTTTCTTTGTAAAAAAAGTCTGTGTGCTTCAAACGATTTCAGTCTTTAGAGCTTTCTTGATCTTTGTATTTCAAGTAAGTTTAGGTTCAGCATTTGAAAGACTTGAGTTGACTCTTCAGAGTCTGAAAGTTTGGTTATGATCATTCAGATTCATAACATCTTTACTTCTCTTTATAGTTCTTCTGAGTGACTAACTTGATTTATATCAAGGTTAATGTCTTTTAATTCTGCACACTTGAACAATCATTAATAAACCCTATTGTTCTTTAAATACGTTGTTATCATCAAAACTTTTTAAAAGTATGAACAAATCTTGTTTCAATATTATTATAAGGGTTTTATGATAGATTGCACTTGTTATTTTTTCTAATATTGATAATGAAGGTTCATATACGAGACAGGTTTGGTTTTATATGGTGGTATGGGTTTTTATATATTGTACTAGTGCAGTTTGATTTTCGATAATGTTAGTTCCTAGTTGGCAGGCATTTTGGTAAAACTAGGAGTTATCACAAGATGTCCTACAGGATGTCGTGACATCAGTATTTAAGGTTCTGCAGGTAGCTTATATGATGTAGCAGGACTCTTCTCAGGATGTCAAGCATGATGTCCTAACACTTATGAACAAAACATTATGTGTTTGTTTATTTGTTTGTGTGCAAACTTGTTGCACTGATCTGGTGCAAATTTGTTTGTGAGTCCTGAAGATCCTGTTCTCAGAAGCTCGGATGTTATTCTTTGCTCAATGCTCCAGCATTCTGTTTACCTGATCCTACCGTCGTGTGGATCCTGCGTTACCTTCTCATCCTAGAGTGTCAACCGGTCATGTTTGGACTTGTTGAGCAGCTACTCTCGGATATTTTCCCCAGTGGAGGCCGTCTCACCGGCGCCATTTCCTTTGAGGATCTCTTCTTACTTTCTTTCTAAAGTGAACAACTAGTCATGCTTGAACCTGTTGGTCCATTACTTTAGATTCCCCCAGTGTCATGTTGTTTCCCTAGTGCATCGTCTTCCCTAGTGTGTGTTTGCTCGTTGCGTCGTTCCCCTGTGTCGTCGTTTCGTCTGCATCCTTGCATTTATCATTTCTCATCATATGCATCATTACAGGTTCATAGCATTGTCAGCATTTTCGTTTTGTCCATAGCATCACATATCACTGCATCTAAGGGCAAAATTTGCGGTCATCTGTATTTAAATCCCTTCGTCGCTCAAATCATTCGGTGAAGTTATTTAAATAAGGGCAACTGTTATAGCCCAAATTTTACCCTTAGATTTATCGATCATTGGCATATCATCTTAAGTCAATCATCCTTGCATAACTAACCATTTTATTTGGTTTTCAATCTTCGTGTAGGCTTACGGAAGAAGATTTGAAGGCCATGAAGGCTCCGTGTGTATGATCATCAAGTTTCTACTTACTTAGAAAAGATGTGTTTGAACTACTGTGGACATAAAAGAAGGACATGCCCTCCCGCTTATGGTCTTAATCAGTATAAGGTTTTTTTTCTCTCCAAAGATCCCCCAAGGGAAGTTTATGATTTGATTAGAGCATCTCTGCCCATCGATCTTGAGCATGGTCGATGGAGAAGTTGATTGAATGTGCAGTGTGTGGCATTACAATTTGTGTCCTTGCTTCCAAAGGATTTCCTAACCAAGACTTTGTTCTTATTCATGAAGCTAGATTCGGTGACCTTAATAAATTGAAATTTCTTGTTGGAAAATCAGTTCCTTTCTACAAAGTTCAAAATCAAGATATGGCTCTTTCCATTTAATGCCCACCATAAATCATCATAAGAATTTTTATTCAAGGGAGAGGAAAGCAAGTGTTATTCAATTCAAGTGAAAACGCGTCGAGTATCCAAAGTTATGCATATGGCTCACTTGGAATACAAGATGTAAGGGAGGAATCCATCATTCAAGGAGTCCAAATTTATACCATGGTCTATTTAAGATTAAGTTGCAAGTGATGTTCATCATAGGAATACCAAATTCAAATTGGTACTTCGAGAAAGTTCAAGAGTTTAAATTCAAAATAATCCATAAACTCATAAATTCTAAGAGGAAACTATCTATTTTACTTAGGAATATAAAACCTTGCTATCAGCGTCAATTTGATTATGCAGTACAAATATGAGTTTAGTGGAAGATTTGGCTCACTCAACAAATGCAAGTACAAAGATCAAAGTGAACAAAAATCAATTTTCG
The DNA here is from genome assembly GCA_963859935.3 of Lathyrus sativus. NCBI lineage: Eukaryota > Viridiplantae > Streptophyta > Magnoliopsida > Fabales > Fabaceae > Lathyrus > Lathyrus sativus. Next base: position 21,742 of record CAWUDS030001829.1, read on the forward strand.
CATACAAGATTAAAGTCTCACAATCCATACAAAGATTTACAAGTTCAATACAAAGTGTACAAAGTCTAAATACAATGCCCTCATTTCACTACAAACAATCATGAGATCTTAATAGTTTTTTACCCCACGTGATACTCGCAGTCCCTGGGCCGCCTACACAGCAAGAACCTTGTGGTCTTGATGCGTCAAGATACTTAGAGAGCTGGGGGTTCAGAAAAGCTAGTGTGCACATGATTGAATCATTTTACCAAAGTAATACTGCCACAATAATGAGGAGCCGCTTCAAAATTTCCATGGAGCTGCAAAATTCCTTGAGTGTATAAGCAGCTAGAATGTCCCAGTTTTTCTAAAACAAAAAAATAATAAAAAGATTGTTTCAAATTTAAGAAGTGAATATTTATTTGATAAAAAAGAAAGGAAAGTTGTACGAGGGCATCAGATGCGAAGTGGATGACTTGAAAATTCTCCATCCTTGAATCCTAGTACCAGATAAGTGAGACACTCCAAAGCCATTATCACCATCAACAAACAGCAGCAGCCTCCATGGAACCTGCACAACACTAGGACAAACCATTAACGAACATGGAAACAGAGTTATTCCACAAACGAGACAAGTAAAGTAAGAAAGCGGTGTAAGCATTTTATATTACAGCCGAGCATTTGAATTTAAATTCAAAAAGATAATGATATCCAAAGCCATTTATTATAGTCTAAGCCATAATTCTGATATGAAGTACAGCTTCTTTACACTACATTTTGTCTTCCCAATTCATAAAAACCAAGCCAAGATTGGTAGTTCTCTACTCCTATTGACAAGAAGACATGTCTTTGACTTTCTCCCAAGTCCACTTAATAAAGAAACCATGGGATAAACAACTGCTTCAACCAAGAAGTCACAGCAGCATTACGGCGGAGTGTAATGCGATGTTATTATTTGAGGACCAAAACCAGCAGTAAAGCATCAGGGAAGGCTCCTGTCATGAAAAATACAACAGCTTTTAAAACATCATCAAGTACACGAAAATATAAAAAGTTGACAAGAATATCAACAAAGAATGTTTTTTACAATTGCTCAAGAATTTAAAAGGATACGTGAAAAGAAATAGCCAAGCATGGTATTGAATTCAAGCCTACTACAAGATGAATGTTATTGCAGTACTAAACTGTTCAAGGGCCAAACTAAGCCACCGTTCATTGCAATATGGTCTCAAAATAGTAGGAAAACATTAACGAACAAGGGACGTCTCCTCATATATCCCTAAGTAGCAAGCTCAATACTGTTGGAGTTATTTGTCTCTTTATCCAAAACAGATTAACAGAAAGATCTCGCCATAGAGATAGTTGGTACTCGCATTGGCGGCAGCAGTATCTCCCAAAACATATTTGTTTCGTTTCGCTCTCAATCCTGGCCATAAAAGAAGGTAGCTCTCATGAGAATGAAGAAACACGTGCAAAATTTACAAACAGAACTTCAAACAAGCCAATTCAAATGTTTGATCCAGAACATAATCAAACACAGTCATCACAGAATCAAGAAGCATTAATAAATCACTAAAACATGTTTCGTACACGAATAGTTCGAAAATGGAAATACTTCCAAGAATGCTTTTTTTTCGGTCCAAAGTCATAAAGGGAAATTCATCAATCATATTCAGTTTCTTTCCAAAAGCAGACAATCGACATATCAAATCGAAAGAGGAAACTTCACAAACATGTTCCTGACACATCTTGATTATTTTCCAAAACAATACTTGACAGCATAATAAACAACATTTAATTAATGTCACACAATCAAGATTTGGGAAGGCTATAAAAAGAGGAGGATTACGGAAGAAGAAAGGGAGAAAAAAAAACATCAATACACATAGCAGAAATAAGAGAGTTCGATATCCTTAAAAAAGAGTTTTCACTGCCAATACGATTTCAACGAAATCCCCATAAACAAATCAAATTCACCCACACACACGAAGAAAGAAGAACCCTAAAAACTCACCTTTGTTGGTCTTGTTCGCTTCATCGTCACCGGAAACCAAGACTTCACAGCGAATCCACCTTAAACGCCACCAAACCGCGAGACACCTCCAAAACCCTCCGTCGCTGCCGCCGCGAGAGTCTTCACTCAGGACTATCCTTAACCATCTTAGGACCCCGTTTTTGGGTAAAATTTCCTGTTGCCTATTAATGTAATCTGTTTATTTGGTTTTTTTACAGACTGGGAAAGGAAATCGAAGAAATTGTGGGAGAAAAGGGATTTAATCTGATGTGAAGATGAAGCAGAGACGGAGACTGAGAAAAAGAGAGATCGAGCAAGAGGGATCGAGCGAGAGGGAGAGAGAAGGGGAGATACGCCGCGGTCTGGTGTTTGGGGTTCTAGGGTTTCCGCGAACCCTTTCCCTCCCCTCTTTCAATTAACTGGGTCAGGGTATGGGGATTTCATCGCCCCAGCCCACCCATTTTGTTTTTAATTTTAGTTTTTGTGTTGTTTATTTGTAATTTATAATTATTATTAATAAAAACACTAACCACTAACACTAACTATTGACAACTAACCTTAAGATAAAATTTTGAAATTAACTTTTATTAAAAATCAGATTTAATTTATTTAAAACCATAAAAACGATAAATAAATAAAAACAAAAATAAAAGAATTTAATTTTAGATTTAATATATCTCTTTAATATTAAATTTAAAAAATAAGAAAAGTAATTAGATTTAATTTATTTTTCCAATATAATTCAATAACCAAATATGAAAAATATATATAATATATTAATATTAAATTTAGATTCTAGAATAAAAATAATGGATAAAAAAAAGAGTTTTAATCTAATTTATAATAACAAATTTAAACTCCGGCCTATTTTCAATAACATAGAATAATATAGAATAATGTTAGTTTAGTTTTAAGTCTTAATTTCACTTCATTTTCTTAACAATTAAAAACTCATAAAAAAATATTAGTATTTAAAAATTCCGTTTTATTTTCTTAATAACTTAACTTTTTTATTTAGAACTTTTTATAATTTATTCGCTAAGTTAATCTTTTCTTCTTAAAAATAAAATAAAATTTTTTCACATTAATACAAAACTAACTCTTAATTATTTTCTAACTCTCATTTAAATTTACAAAAAGAAAAACCATTGATAATAATTTCTAACATATTTTCAACCCAGGCATAGGATTTTCAAATAGATAAATAATTTTTCTTTATTAATTTAGGATAATTTAGCCTAACACCTCTTGTAACTTAACCCATAATTTCTCAAAGTAATTCTCATTCAATCATAAAATTCTCGAAAATCATAAAAACAATTAACGTTAATTCAGTTTCATTTCACCATTGTTAATTTCATAAATCCAACTTAATCATAATCCACTTCTAACATCATCTCGTATTGACCATTTCAACTTAACCATTTACTTACTGTACAATATTTTACATTTGAACATCTCATTACTATCACTTGTATATCATTTCCAATTATCACTGCTCCTTACCATTAGTCCCACTTCGAAGGAAAGGTTACACTATTTGACCGCTGAGTTAATGCCCTCACCTTCACCCCATCCTAGCCGTAGGATCCGAGTCGCCGTACTCATACTTAGGCGTCCCGCCGTGGACATCCATCCTTTTATCCTAGCCTTACGATTAGGAGTCGTCGCACTCTATATAAGTTTCCCCCCGTGGAATACTTATCTCACACCCTTTTTAATTCGACTTTAACGTAGAAATCGGAGTCACCGCACTCCAAAGTAAACGCTTTCCTATGAACGTTTACTTCCCCCCGGAACCTTGACCACATTCAAAAAGTTCCTCATATCCCTCTGTGAGGGGAACTACGATTACTCTGATTTCATCCCCTACCCAGGATACGTAGGCACAAGATGCGAGTCTTGGCGAGTAAACTTAGGACTAATCTCTTTAGGTCCTTCTCTTAACCCTTAACCCTTAGCATTACCCTTAAGTAAATAACTTAGCAAGAGCACATTTAAAACAAGAGGTTCCTATAGAGTACTACAGAAACTTAGGATGCTAGCACCTTCCCTAAGCTTAACCGACCCTCGAACTTTAGATCTTTCCCCGCATTGTGTTTACAATGCAAAATAGGTTTTCCCCTTTCTTTAACCTTTCCTTCGGATAAATCAAAGACCGGTTGTAAATGAGTTAAGATTCAAGTTAATCAATAGCTTGACATCCAAATTTCACCGTAACAACATCTTTACTTCTCTTTATAGTTCTTCTGAGTGACTAACTTGATTTATATCAAGGTCAATGTCTTTTAATTCTACACACTTGAATAATCATTAATAAACCCTATTGTTCTTTAAATACGTTGTTATCATCAAAGCTTTTTAAAAGTATGAACAAATCTTGTTTCAATATTATTATAAGGGCTTTATGATAGATTGCACTTGTTATTTTTTTTAATATTGATAATGAAGGTTCATATATGAGACAGGTTTGGTTTTATGTAGTGGTATGGGTTTTTATATATTGTACTGGTGCAGTTTGATTTTCTATAATGTTAGTTCCTGGTTGGCAGGCATTTTGGTAAAACTAGGAGTTATCACAAGATGTTCTATAGGATGTTGTGACATCAGTATTTAAGGTTCTGCAGGTAGCTTATATGATGTAGCAGGACTCTTCTCAGGATGTCAAGCATGATGTCCTAACACTTATGAACAAAACATTCTGTGGTTGTTTGTTTATTTGTGTGCAAACTTGTTGCACTGATCTGGTGCAAATCTGCAAGGTGTTGGTGTTTTGCGAAGACGCTTTGGATTCACTTATGGGGATTGTGTGAAGCTATTCTCAGAAGGTTCTCTTGGAGTTTTGAAGAGAGATTTGTAGGGTGATTTGATTGGATCTGATTGATCAAATCAAATCTGTTTTTGAAGATTGATCAAACCAAATCTGGTTCTTTGAAGCTATTCGTGAAGATTGATTTTGTAACAATTTGTTGTTACTTTTGCCAGAGCTTAAGCCCGTTCAGTATTGCTATTTAAGGAGGTGCAAACCCTACCTTTAAAATCAGACAAGCTAGGATTAAAGTGTATGCATTTGTGTAAGGTTTAACCTTCGTGTGTTTTAGGATTTTGTGAGTCATTCACTCATTAACTTAATGTGTGAATTGGTTTAAGTTTTGCATTGTAAATTGTTCACTCAAAGCTTGTAAGTAAGATTGTATTGTACTTGATTGAAGCTTTTAAGTAAGATCAAGTTGTGTCTTTGAATAGTGTATTTTAAAGTTTTATTAATTTGTTCGTGTTATCACTGTTGTGATTGAGGGGGAGTGAGAGGTGTCTCTTATCTAGGTGTGTCCTAGGTAGAAATTGCAAGGGTAGAGGTTAGGTGAGACGATGGTAAACTAGAGAGAGTCTACTGTATATCTTCAAACTAATTCTATTTATTGGATTTCCTTTCTGCCTTGGTAGCCCCCAGACGTAGGTGCGTTTTCACCGAACTGGGTTAACAATTGTTGTGTCTCTTTAAAATTGTTATCTGTTTATCTTTGTTTTTATTATTGATTGAACAGATATTTGTGTCGTAAACATCGCCTTCGACATCTAATATCTGATACTAGAATTTCATATAAGTTCTATAAGTTAAATACTACCTCCGTTTTTTTATTATAAGTCGTTTTGGGAAAAAAAAATTGTACCACAATATAAATCATTTTATAATACCAATGAATCACTAATATTATTTTTTCTATTATACTCTTAAATATTTATTATTCTCTCCTTTCAATTATATAAATTTATTTTTTAATATCATTATTAAATGACAATTTTATAAAACTATTCATAATTTTTCTTTTCTATACTATAATTATTATATTTTTTAATATATGTGAAAAGTAAAAAAAAATTATAATAAAAAACGGTGAGAGTAACTTCTATATTGTTTATATAGTGGGTACTAGTGTGGTTTGATTTGATTTACTGTCCTGTTTGTCAAGTGGGTTTGATTAAGTGTGGTTTTTGATTTTCTATAAGTTCTCTAAGTTATATAACTTTTGTATAAGTTTGGTATTATATACTTTTTTGAATTTTTAGTTATATAAGTTTTAGTTATATAAAATATATATTTATTTGGTTTCATAAGCTATATAATTTCTATAAATTCTATAAGCTTTTGATTTTATAAGTTTATGTTATATGAGTTCTGTTTTTGCAGTGTTGATAAGTTACATTCGTGATATTCATTGTTATCTAATATATATTATTATTATTATATATTTATAGTATTTTTATTTTTCTTATTTAACAAATACTTATACTTTAATTTTAGTACTTCATATTTAACAAATAACTGTGTATTTTTATTCGAATGTTTTGTTATTTACACGTCCAAAATCAATTTTTATAAAAATATTGAAATGTTTTTCACATAAATCATTTTTGTTGTGAATATATTCAAACGTAAAATGATTTTATATTAAAATCAATTCTACAAAATTAATTTTTTTTATCAGAAAATCATAGATACTCTTTAAAATTTTGAGATGAAAAAACATGTTGAAGTTGATGATTGTTGTCGCTCGACTCTCTCTGGTCATGATTGAAAGGAAGCTGAAAACAGCATTCTATTTTAAAGGTAAAAAGCAAAGTCTAGTGCATATAAATACTAATCATTCCCTTTTTCAGAAATCAAAGGAGCCATTCACGGAATTAAGGAAGAAAAACTGACAAGGATAAATCAAAATTTTTTTTATCACTAGAAATTATCAGCAATATGATATTTAACCCAACATGCTTCAAACATAACTCACCAAATCTTGATCACTTTCTCAACTCTGGTGCACCTTTAGTTATTGCTTTTTTCACAAACCATTCTTTGGTGAGTGTGTCACTTTCCTCAAACGCAGTACCAAATCATTCTGGTGCATTTATGGAGAGTCTAAACTGTGGTCCACAACGTGCTCTCTTTGACATTTTCACCCTCATTTAGTTTCAAAAAGGACCTATATTTAGTTTCATCTCTCTCATGCTGTTTCCATCTAAGTTGAAAAACAACAAACTCATTGAAAAAGTGTCCAAGGTTTGCAACTGTTTCTTCATTTTCCTTGTATGCCATGTTTGTTTGTTGCATTCTATGTTCTTAAGTAAGCAAATGGGTCACTTGTTGTTTTGTTTTTGAGAGCTATTCTAATCACAAGAAGGAAAAGTTTCAACCTTTACTTACTCAACTATACACTCCTTTTAAGTTGTTTGAATTGGGGTGAGTGAGAGTGTTGTTGAGCTTAATTTGGAAATAAACCTATAAAAGCTCCCTCATTGTTTTGTTTTTATGCTTGTTAGTTATTTTGATGTTACTAAGGATTGTTCTTCTTTGCTTTTGAGGGTGAATTGTAAATTTAGTATAATATGTATGTGTTGGTGAAGATTTACATAAAATCGTAGGATTCTATTCTTATGTTTGATTTCTTGTCTAACATAAATGGAGAATGAGAACAAATGTGCCTTGCATTTGATGTTGTGTAGATCTCAAAAACCTTTATATTTCTATCACAATTGCGGTTGCGAACTACAATTAGAATTTGAATTTTATTTATCATAGTAGTGGTTGTTAGTATGATGCTGTCTCCTTTCCTTTATATGCCTTCTAGGACTTATCATAGCTTTTTGATTTTGAACTATTTAGGTCTAAGAAGTTTTATTTTTTACTAAAATTGTGAATTGTGATGATATAACATGTCTCTCTTTGTCTTCATCAACTTTATTTTGTTTACTTTTGTGTCTCTTCTAACTTCAATTTTCATGCACTTTGTCAATTTTATAGATAAAAGTAGGTGTATTATTGAACCTTCTTCCATTTTTCCAATTCATGGGGAAGATTTCAACACAGCCTCTACCTAGAATGCCTTCTAATTATGATGAAGTTTTCATGCATCAAACCTTGCTCTTTGATGATAGTCTAAAGGTAACTTTGATTCAATAATTACTCCTTTAAGTTAAATATAAGAGCTTTTAAGTGTGATTTATTAGCTTCTTTTTTTTTTTTCCATCAATACTTCTAGGATTTGAAAAATCTGAGAACACAATTGTACTCAGCTGCTGAATATTTTGAACTCTCATACATCAATGATGACCAAAAACAAATGTGAGTTAAGTTGCTTGAGCATAAACAATTGTATGGTTTAAATTCTTCTTTAGTTTTCATCATCTCTTAACTGACTTTTATTTGCAGATTGGTTGAAACATTGAAGGATTATGCCATCAAAGCTCTTGTAAATACTGTGGATCATTTAGGATCTGTAGCCTATAAGGTGAGTGATTTGTTAGATGAGAAGGTCAATGAAGTTTTTGGGGAAGAGCTGCGTTTATCATGTGTTGAGCAGGTATGCTTCCACCCTGATTCGATAAACAACTTAATTGAACACTTGTATTATAAGCACTTATCATATAAGTGTTTATGTATAAGTTATTTCTACTATAAAAGATGGAGAATAAGTCAAATCATTTTCATAAGTTGTACTGCAGAGTTTTTGAAAATAAGCCAAAAACAACTTATAAGCATATCATAACATAGCATTTCCATAATGTGGTACATTAGAGAATAAGGACATGCCATGCTTTTATGGATTATGAGGGGCATACACAACAGTCTCTAGTGATTAGTACTCCAAAACATCACAAGCGTTACATTTTGCCAGGTTAGTAGTTTTTCTTACATCAATACATAAATATAAATAAATATTGAACCCTGGTTGAGCAGCTGACAAAATTTTCATAATGTAGTTTATTTATGCTACTCATTAGTAAGCACTATTCCGGTGATTTTCAATTATAACATATCTCATATTCACAAATTCAACAGTTGGGGAGACCTTGCTTGGTACCAACTTAACAAAATCAAAATACATAGGATGCCACCTGGACGATGAAGATGATTGGCAGCATTTCAGGAATGGTATGTTATCTCATTGTATTCGACTTATTCCATTCCATTTTCCGATGATTCAACCTTAGACATAAATTTATGTATTTTGTCACCTGATTTGTTATTCGCAGCTGTTCGCGCTACGATAAAAGAAACGCCAACATCTACCTCGAGGTACATGCAAACTCAGTATACTGTTAAGCGTGTCAATTCTCAAATAAACTGCAAAACTATTTTGAAACAATTATGTTAAATTCATGTTACTACAGTAAAGGGAATTCTCCATCACCTTCTTTACAATCTCAGAGAGTTGAAGCTTTTTCTTTCACTTCAACCAACAACATGACCAAAAAAGATTTAGGTACTATATGCATATTCAATTACACTAAGACTAGAGATTTGATTCTCTATAGAAATTTGAATTGAAATCTTAACATGTATGTGCTATAGAGAAGAGGACAGTTTCACCACACAGGTTTCCACTTTCGCGAACCGGATCAATGTCAAGTAGATCTACAACACCAAAGACTAGTAGATCAACTACTCCAAATTCAAGCAACAGAAATGCAACAAGTCCTTCAAATGCAAGAATAAGGGTAAGCAAAACGCTAATGAACATAGTTATTGATATATCATAATAAGATGACATGAATCATGATTGATTGTATTCTCATGTCATTTAAATTTCAAACATAAATATTGTGGTTTCTCTGACAGCGACTCTACTATGCTTTCGTTTGCAGTATCCTTCAGAGCCGCGCAAATCAGCTTCAATGCGGTTATCTTCTGATACAAATAACATCAAAGATATGGAACAACACCCAAGTAAAAGTAAGCGTCTTCTTAAGGCTTTGCTTAGCAGACGCAAATCTAAGAAGGATGATACATTATACACTTACTTGGATGAATATTGATGGTAGTTTAATACAGTTGCCTATAGAATGAATGGAAAAAGTTCACCAAAAGAGCAGAAACTACTTACAGATTTTGCTCTAAGTGGCACCAACACTTTATATTGAATGCGGGTCTGGTGTCTGACATAGACACATGTGGTTTCTTAAAAACTATTACCGATATCTACTTGTCAGTGTTAATGTTATGTCTAATGTCTATGTCAGTGCTTTATGGGGTTTGCTTGTTTGTTTTGCCCATTTGATTGAGTAGGTTGCCCCTCTTTGTTTCTTCGTTCTTTTCTCTTCTTTTAATGTTCATTTCTTTACGATTTGAAATGAACTGGTAATTTTGTTTTCGCTCTTTTTCGCTTTTACATTATTTAATGTAAGCTTCCAATATTTGTTGTGCGATGTCTTAAGGCAATTGTTCATCAGCTTTATTTTTATTTAGTTCTAACATTGTGTTATCAAGGAAATAAACTTCATTTCTATGTCCTCGAAACTAGTAGAAGCAAGCTAAGTTTAACTAGTAGAAGGAAATTGATTTTTATTAAGAAAAACATCTTTGAATCTTTCATGTATAAAAAAATGGATTGCTTAAATATTCATACAAAAAGAAATAGTACATTGGAATTTGGAAGTTAACCTTAAGAAGTGAGAACTCCACCAAATTCTTCAATTGTTTTGGTTGCTAGAGTAAGGACATCTATAAAAGCACTAAATGATGCTCTAAGAAATCTGGCTTCTACCGCCTCAAAGTGCCTGAATTAAAAGAATTTCAATAAGAGAAGAAAATTGATTACGATGCAAGCTCGTCTCATAAACCCTAAACCCTAAACTCTAAAATTTAATGGTATAACATAACATGGATTACAATAAGGAAAATGGTGAAGTACTCAATTGAGTTAAAACCAATTATGAACACAAAAACATTACTCACACTAATAGTTTTCCATCAGACACTGTCATGATTCGTTTTACTTTATCAGGTTGCAACTGCAGAAGATATAGAAGAAAGAAGTAAAAAAAACTAGTTGAGAAAATAGTGGTAAAAAATCACAAAATTCACGTCTTAAGAAATTCACCTCATTATCAACGTTTATGGTAGCATATACAATGGAAGCATTCTCTTTAGATCCAAAATCTACTTCCAAATCACTAGAATTTGTCATAACAATTGTCATAAAAATGTAAAGATAACTATGAATTTGATTGGAGAATTGTTATAGAGTATAGAGAGTAACCTGGTAAAATCCCATTGAGATTGGGATTGGGTGTATGGTGTGGCAGCCATGTGTGAGACTCTGAAAAGCTTCAAATGACGAAGATGGGAAGAAGAAAACGAAAACAAAATGCACAGAATTGAAATTTATGTTCGGGGCGGGTTGGGTTGAAACTGAATTTTGCTGGATACCCGATCTAGTTCAGTTCTTATAGATAGAGCAGGTTGATGTGTCATAGGTGACAATAAAATTCATTAATATAATATTCATTCAAATTATTCATCAAATAAAAAATAATTTAATAGATTTAATTCAATCTATTCACCAACTCACATGAATTTATCCATTTTATTTTATAAATCTATTAGATATTATGTTATCACTTATTAAATTAGTTAGGTAAGTAGGATAATAGAAATATTTATCTATCTTAATATTAAATAATATTATAAATAATAAAATAAGAATAAAATAAAAGGATTTTAAAAAAAATTTCATATATATTTCAAATATTTTAAATAATAAATTAAAAATTAAAAAATTAAACAATAAAATAAATTGGACAAATTTAAAACGAGTACTAATGTCCTTATTATCGGACATGTCTCCATATTTAATAATCTGAAGAAAAAAAATTCAAACATGAATGTAAACCTAATCAAAGTAGATTTTTCACATCACACTCAAAGCGATTTAAATAATTTTTCACAATTATGTTTGACATTCTTCAATGTTAGATTAGTTTTATAAATTTAGCATAAAAAACAAGAATTTTGTAAAAACAAAAAGAAAAGGACCAAAGGTTAATGTTGTTTGATATTTGTTCTGAACTGGGCTATAGGCTGACTCACTGTCGGACACGGTCTAACCCAGCTCCACATCGGAGAGGACTCAATGAAAGTTCAACCCAACTCATACAGGGAACACTCACGCGTCTTCTCCACGTGCTCCCCCCGCGGGGACACGCCGTTAGCCAACTACTCGCGTCCAAAAGAACAAGTCCTCCACCTTCCGAAGTCCACGGGGCAATTGGACTAGGATGAAGACCATGTGCCGGTCTTCTCTACGCCACGTAGATCCTGACAGTTATTCGTATTGGGTCTAGTGATCCAACCCAATGCAAAATAATCGTTGGCCAAACGCTGGGGGCACATTATAAATACCCTTTTTCACTAGAGGGTCAAGTATTTATTCACAATCTAGCTTTTTGTACTTGCCTTTCCCTTACTTTGTTTCTTACTTTAGCATCAGAGTACCTTACAGGTACAACCCCTCCTCTTCCCTGCCACCGGTGAACTAGAAGCTCACGACGCGGTGTTGCTTGCTAATCTCATTATGGTCTGGTAAGATCAGTGTCGCCGTCTGTGGGAATCTTTTTCTTCCTCGTTCTTTCTTCTTCAAAAACCAAAGAACCAAAACATCTCAACTTCCATCGATCATGGCCAGCCCGCGCGATGATGTTAACATCCATGAAACTGCCTTCACCACCTTCGCCAACGGCGATGACCATGACCCCGACATGGATGTCCCCTCCTCGAGGGTGGCCCCAGGGACGGGCACACCGTTTCTCCCTCCTCCAACAATGCGGCCAATAACTCCGCCCAATGGTTCGACACTCCGGCTATTTTCTAATCCATTACAGTGCCGCCCAACACCGACCCGACCATGGTGCCCTGTTCGCGACAATCAACCAAACAAACTTGATGATGTTTCAACAGAGTGAACGCATCAGGATGTTGGAAAAGGAGCGACAATCACGCTTTCCCCCACGGAGACATAGGCGCTCAGTTTCCCGCAGCCCATCCCCGAGAAGGCGAGAAATGCACCCCCTTTCTCCCCCGCAGATACATCAACGAGACGTATCGCGAAGCCTTTCGCCGCGAAAACATGGACGTCGTCTATAACTAGAAAGGCCTCATCCCGCAGCAACACAGAATCGCGACCGCAGTCGCCCCCGGAGGGAGCAACGCTCCCCATTTTCTAAGAGGAGCAAAGCTGATGGGGAAATCGAAGAGTCAACCGAGGAGCCCTCCCCACCGCGGCAAGAGTTCATAGTATGACCCTTCTCCGTCGCGGTCGTTCGTCATAAGCAAAGAAGACGACCCCCACACTCCGCTATCTAGGGCCATCATGGAGACTCCCATCCCCGTCGAGATGGAGAAACCACCACCTCTTACGATCTATGATGGTACAACCGACCCGGACGATCACATTGAGAGCATCGACGCCATGCTCGACTACCGCAACTTCTAGGGAGCTATAAAATTTCGGCTCTTCCTAACGACACTGAGGAAGAACGTGATGGTATGGTACAAGAGCCTCGAGCCCGAATCCATCATTTCGTGGAAAGAGCTGAAGAGACAGTTCTCTAGGAATTTCACCGCCTCTCGGCGACATCCAAAGACAGAGGCATCTCTAGAGGCTATCATTCAGGGGAATGACGAATCTCTCCAGAACTACATAGAGAGATTCAATCAAGAAGTTGTCCAGGTGTCCACGACAGACAACATGAAGAGATACCTGATCGAGCAAAGGTTGCGACCCCGCGGCGATTTCACCAAGGCGGTTGGTATCGAAAGGCCCAACATGTTAGACGAACTCTTCCACAAGGTCCGCTCCTACATCCAATATAAGGAGAAAGAGGCTGCCATCAGTGCACGTGACTCACAAAAGCTAGAACGTACCAAAGTCTCTAGGCACGAGGAATTTGTTGCTCTCCAGCGCGGCGGAGACAAAAGACGAGAAAACTGGTCTCGCGACTCCCGAGAACACCAGGGGTCAGCATGCCGTTTCACCGAGTATACGCTACTCACCACTCCCCGCGAGCGCATCCTAGCCGAGTGCATCAACTTGGAGTTCCAAAGAGGTGGGGTCCACTTTCCGAAGCCAACGTCCCCCAAACCCAATGTCGACAAGTCCAAGTACTGTCAATTCCACAGGAGTCACATACACGTCATGGATGATTACATCTATCTCAAGGATGCCATCGAAATCTTGATCAAGGAAGGGCATATGAATAAATACACAAGGAGGAACGAGGCTCCTCGATAGGAAACCCGTGAGGCGAAGAAATTCGAGGAAGTGTTACCACCCTCCGACAATGTCGGGCTACAGGTCGCTCTGTGCGTCTCCCGACCAGAGGACTTCTATCTCCCCTACGAGATTGACAGACTTTTGACCGTTCACAACCCTTGGGAGAATTTCCTGACTACGATGGTCATATCTGGCGGGGGTTCCAGCAAGCTCGCAGTAGGATCGATCAAGAGGAAGTTCGAGGAGCTGATCTAAAAAAGCTCAAAACAGAATGCCACCCTCGACAAGTTCAAGGGTAACTCAAACCCAATCACTTTCTAAATCGAGGGGCTACCGGGTGGTGCCCTAAATCCAGCATCCCCCTGCTGATTCGGGTCTAGATGGTGAACTTCGACGTCCACCACATTATCATAGACCAAGGGAGCTCGGCGAACATAATGTACGCCCACCTGTTCACTACCTTCTAGCTCGACAAGAGCCATCTGATGTCGTATATAGGCTCTGACTTGCAGAGATTCAATGACACTACCACGAGACCATAGGGCTACATGAAGCTGCTCGTCACCTTTGGATCCGAAGAGACTGTCAGACAGATCAAGATCTGTTTCTTGGTAATATAGTGCCATTCTCTGTACCAATGCAATCTGAGAAGGCCAACCCTAGCCGAGTTGATTGTGGTTTCGTCCACGGTACACCTAAAAAGGAAGTATTACACGACCAGGGGTCGAGTCGTCACCCTCCATGGAGATATAGAAGCGGCCAGAAGATATTTTGAAGCGGCTACCAAGGGGCTTAACTCAATCAACATCACACCCAAGAATACCAACAAGCCAACACCGATTGAGGAGCAGAAGTCGCCACCCCGTGTCAATTCCATCAACCTTGACAGTCGTTTCCCCGCAAGCAAGAGCGAACGAAGCCCCGAAAGATGGACGACCATCAAATGAAGGCAACAGGAAGCCACCCCATTCATTGTGCCCCATTCTGGACGGATACTTCATGCTCAAGGTTCCCTCTGCGACAAACATGATAGGAGCGTGAAGATCGACAGAGGGTTCCCTAACCTAGAAAGGAGATAGCTAAAGGCATGTCTCAGGGAGAATGCAGATCTGTTCGTGTGGAGCGTTGCAGAAATACCCAGGCTCGACCCCGACGTGGTATGCCACCAACTCACCATAGATCCGGCCACTAGAGTCATATTATAACGTAAGCGTATGCAGTCTCCCGAGAAAGTTGAGGCTACTAAAAATGCTGTAAAAGACCTCCTAAAGGCAAATTTTATTTCGGAAGCCCAATACACAACCTGGCTATCCAATGTTGTACTTGTTAAGAAATCTAATGGAAAATAGCGTATGTGTGTTTACTATACCGATCTCAATCGGGCATGTCCCAAAGATGCGTATCCATTGCCTAACATCGACAAACTGGTCGACAATTCTGCAGGTTTTAAATTACTGTCGTTCATGGACGCATACTCGGGATACAACCAAATCCCCATGGTGACGACTGACAAGCAATACACGATCTTCATGACCAAGACGAGAAATTATTACTACAACGTAATGCCCTTCGGCCTGAAAAACACCAGCGCAACCTACCAACAGATGATGAACAAGGTCTTCCGGGGCGAAATCGGAGACATGCTCGAGGTCTACGTAGACGACATGATCGTGAAATCGCGAGAAAAAACCAACCACCACTTATCTCATAAAGATCTTCGATACGAAGAGGAGATGCATAATGAGATTCAACCCGGAGAAGTGCACCTTCGGTGTCCGAGCAGGCAAATTCCTCGGCTTCTACTTGACAGAGCGAGGAACCGAAGCGAAACTCAAAAAGTGCAGGGCTTTCTCCGAGTTCCCAACACCGAACTCGAAGAAGTCAATCCAATCTCTAACGGGACGCTCGCCTCACTGTCCCGCTTCGTAGACAAATCCGTTCAACACACACTCCCATTTTTCAAACTCATACGCAAGGAGGCGAAGTTCAAATGGACTAAGGAATGCGAGCAGGCTCTCCTCCACCTCAAATAAGTCATCTCAAAACCCCCAATCCTATCGCGATCGGAAGACGGGGAGACCCTATACTAGTACCTCGTCGTCGCGACTGAGGTCGTCAGCACGGTTTTCCTCTTCGAAACTCCCGAGGGGCAGAAACCAATCTACCTCAACAACAAAGCCCTGCAGGGCCTCGAACTCAGGTACCAATAGATCAAGAAGGTCTCTCTAGCCCACATCAATGCATTTAGAAGGTTGTGACACTACTTTCTGGCCCACATGATTGTGGTCAGGACAGATCAACCCGTCAAATAGCTACTTGGTTGCCCGGACATGGCGGGCAGGATGCTCAGATGGTCGCTCGAACTCACAACGTTCAACGTCCAATACGAGAGCAGAAAGGCCCTTAAAGCTCAAGTTCTAGTCGACTTCGTCATGGAGATGACTACCACGACTCCCTCAACAAAAGGAGCCCACAAGTGGACCATCTTTGTCGACGGGGCCTCTAGCTCGACAGGACGCGGAGCGAGCATCATCTTTGAGAACAAAGAGGGTATCTTGATTGATGTATCTCTAGCCCTAGCCTTCCCAACATCAAACAACCAAGCCGAGTATGAAGCCTTCTTCGCGGGGCTACGCCTGATCGAGGACCTGGGCGTGAAGGAGGTGAAGATATTTACTGACTCCCCGCCCTTCGCCTTCTTGGTTGTGTGGCCTTCTTGGCCGTGTCGCCCAAGTCCAACAGATGACCAGAGCTGTCCCACAGGTCGATGGTTCTTCCTCTCACCGGGGGAGCCAATCTCCTGTCTCTCAGGATACCCAGCTAAGAAACAATGCCTCGAGGCCATTAGTGGCCTTCTTAGCACCCTTAGTAGCCGCGAGCTTCATCATGCATTCTTGTATGCTCGACACCTGGCTTGCAACAAAGAGAAAAATAAATAAATCAATATAGCGATAAGAAATTAGAGGACGCACGGGCAAAGAAAACACCCACTACCTAAGAGCCTCAACGCTTCCCCATCTGACCCACACTTGAGGAGGGCCCTAGTGTTGATTAGCCGAGACTCGTGGAGTGTAACAGCCCAAATTTTAATAACTGATTAATGGTACTAGTTAATTGGTTTGTATGATTTAAGTGAATTATTGAATTTAACTCATTTATTCTATTTGGTAGAATAATGTGGACTTACTAGATATTCTCTAATTGAGGATGAAATGAGATGTTTTATGAGGAAAGGAATTGGTAAATATTTTGAAAGAAGAAATAAATTGGAGAGAAACCGAAGGGAATGATATATGAAGGGAAGTGGAACGAAAATGTAAAATAGAAAACATGAAAAGAAAGTGGAGGAAGAAGAGAAAATAGAAGGAAAAAGAAAGGAAAGCTTGGAAAGCTCAAGAACGACTTCTGGCTTCCGATTAATCGAGGTAAGGGTGTGAAATATTGTTATCTTACCAATGTATGTGATTATGTATGGATTGTTTGGATTTGTTGGGTTGTTTTTCCTCATCTTCCATTCTAGGGCATAATGAGTTTAATCAGTAGAAACCGAGTTTGGACGGTTAGAAATGAGAATGAGTGGTAGGATTTAGTCGAGGAATGTTGGGCTAAGGCTACCGAGACGAGTTGGGTTTGTATCGGGTGGATTTCGATGATTTCGGAGTTTTAGACAGTGGGGAAATTCTAGGTTCGCAGACCCTCGCTAGCACGTTCGCTATGCGAGTGGGTCGCGAGCATTCGCTGTGGCGAGCCAGTAGCGAACGGTCCCAGACTTGGGCAATATGGTTTTGGGTGTTCTTCGCTGATAGCGAAGGGGGTAGCGAGTATTCACTAGGCATTTGCTGTGGCGAGCGGGGTAGCGAATCAAGTCAGTGGCTTCTGTTTGCCTTCGCGAGCTGGTTCGCTAGGCGAATAGGTGGCGAGCACTCGCTAGGAGCTCGCTAGGCGAACAGGATAGCGAGTGTGACAGCATGTTGTTTTCTTGTGTGTTCCATTCAATTGTTAATTGTTTGGTTCAATGATGTTAATCCTTATGCAACGTGAATAGTTCGTGTATTATTGTGATGAGACGTGCTGTGGGTAGCCTTATGGCGTGAATCCTAGATTGTGGGGTATGGCCTTTTGGCAATTATGTGCATCATTTGAATTAAACATGAATATATGATGAATGTGATGATGTGTGAAGTATGCATGAGAATATATGTGTATGTTAATGATGTTGTGAATATGTGAGCATGCGAGCCTCTTACTCATTGGGGTAGAATGACAAGGTGTTGTTCCTAGTGTAGTGATCACCGGGGTAGAATAACTGTGATGTTGTTCCTAGTGGGGTATATGTGTTGTACCCATAATCCAAGTGAGGATTTGTGAGAGTTGATGAGTTTATATGAGTCATATGGTATGTGTATGTTGTACGAAAGTGTGAGATGTGGCCGTTTGGCAATTATGTGTATAATTGTACGTACTTGTGTGGGGTAATGCGTAATTGTATATTTTTGTGTATATGTATGCATTTCAAGAGTGTGTGGTGTCATTGTGTGTGTGTAGCATCATGATTGAATTCTTGTGTCTTGATCCCGTGGAGGATCTGCAGAAACCTCGTGTGCCCTTGTGGGGTGTGAGCGATGGTTTATTCTTGATCCCGTGGAGGATCTGCAGAAACCTTGTGTGCCCTTGTAGGGTGTGAGCGATGGTTTATTCTTGATCCCGTGGAGGATCTGCAGAACAATTGTGTGCCCTTGTAGGGTGTGAGCAATCCTGAAACATCGTGTGCCCGTGTGGGGTGTGAGCGATGGGTGAACATCGTAGGCCCGACGGGGAGTTACTTCGGTAACGAGCGATGGTTCCTTTTGGTTCTTCAATTGAACCTGCTGAACGAGTCGGTACCGCATTTTGCATCTGCATAGAGTCGTGAGTCGATCTCTATGAGTTGCATTATCATCCTTATATGATGCATTGGTGGAATAAACATGTTGTGTGTGTTTATGTGAATGGATGAATGTGTTTAATTAGGAAAACGTATGTTGTGACATATATGACGTTTATAATGTATTGTAGTGAGAAAATGTGGAATATATGTATTCGGTATTTGTGCATTTATATATGATTACATGCATTGTTATTATGATAATATTTCTCACCCTTCTGCTGGAATGATGTCCTTCATGACATCGTGCAGGTTTCAAGGTGTAGTACTGCTCGTAGTTGCGAGGTCGCTATTGGTGTAGCTGTTTAGAGATTTAATTATGTTGGGTTGAGTTGTGCTCTGGTCATGTAACACTGGGATCATTTGGGTTATGTTTCGAATGTATTTTGTGTTGTTGGCCTCAATGCCTAAGTGATGTTGATTTATGTGATAAATGCAATTATTTCTTTTATGTAAAATAGGTGATGTAAAATGAATCCGCTGTTACATGCAAATGAAATCTTGTAAAATATGATTATTTATTTCAGTGTTATTAAGCATGACAGGTGGTTTTTGGTAATTTGGTATTATGTGTGACACCCTTTTGTTAATGCATGTTAATTTTACTCTGATTATGCTTATTTTCCGTGGGGTTTAGAAAGGTGTTACATGGAGGACCTCCCCGCGCTTATCACAAATAAAACAATCGTCCTTGTTGACGCACTTGGCAGGAGTAAAGCTGGCGACGAACTCGATTATCTTCTCGTAAGCAAGCTGATCCTCGGGGTCCAGATCGTCGGGCTTAGTGATGTAGCTTTATTGCCCTTCTTGAAGTGACCCTTCTACCACTCGAGAGGGAACTTCTCTTCCAAAGTTTCCACCCTGAGCCCATTCTCAAGTTTGATCACGCGGTCGAATAGGGAATCGACAGCCACGTGCGACACCGATTTTATAACATATTATCTATCCTTGAAGGCGCGGACAAAATCTTGGTACACACTGAACAACTTCCTCGTCTACTTCAGAGATACCCAGTTGTGTCGACCTTAGGAGGATTGGCGTTGGAGATGAAAGGTGCAGAAGAATAAGAGGAGCATGGCGCCAACGCAAATATACTCTCACACGAGCTCGAACGCCCGCATGGACGTGATCACGTTGGGGTGAAGTTGCGAGGGAGCCAAAGTTAACCACTGGAACACCCTTTTCTGGAAGTCACTAAAAGGCAGACGAAACTCTGCTTCCTGGAACGTGAACTCGTACATGGGGAACCACATCCCTTTAAAAGACGAGCATATATGATGGCTCTCCTTGGGTTTATAAACCATCCAATTTGCAGTTCCCTCCTCGTTGAGATCCTCGACTGTCGCGAAGGCGTCTGAATCATCGACGGCAAAGCGCAAGGCTATGCTGAGAGGCTCCTGCCCGACCCAATTAGACGGCGGGCAGGCCTGCGTGACCTCAGTCTCCTCGTTAACCATGTCAAGCTCGACTTCTTCGTCGACCATGATGGCGCCTTCAGGCTTTCGGCCATTTTACCTGAAACGCAGAGGAAATTGGTGAATTCGACATCTAAGATCAAATCCATCCTTCCACCACAAGTCAAGTGAAAAGGCGAAGAGAGAGAGGACGACGAAACTTCCTCGGCCGAAGGCACCACGCCAGAAAGTGCGCACTCAAGAGGGGACTATCCTCGACACAGAACACGAAACCTCCCTCCGTGGGAGAAACGGTCCTCCACATTCAAGTTCCCCCAAATTAGACATGGAAGTTTCCTCGACTAGAGACTTCCTCGAGATACTCACACGTCCGTGGGGAGAAAAGTCCCCCAACATTGTGCCCGACGAGGAAGTTAAAGCCTATGCTGTCCCCGAGACCTTCATTGTGGGTCCCCGAGGCCTTCATCAGAAACTTCGTACAGTTTCCCAGAACCCTCATGAACTCCCCAGTGCCTTCGTCAAAAAATTCATAGCTCAGCCGAAAACTTCATGAGCTCGCCAGAAACTTCGTGAAGTTTGTCAGAAACTTCACAAACTTCGCTAGAAACTTCATGAGTTCACCGGGAACTTCATGAACTTCGCCAGAAACTTCATGAGTCCATCAGGAACTTCATGGACTCACCATAGAAATCATTGGAAAATGTATAACTCACCGAAAAGAAACATAAACTCGGAAAAGACAGAGGGCTTACTTGTGTAAGGAGTCTGGAGTAATATGGAGGAGCAAGAAGCTAGCTACAATGACGACGAACCGGTGAGAGAAAAGCAGAGAGAATTTTGAGAAGTTCTTTGATTACAAGGGAAGCGTGCAAATGGATTAACCTTCCCCTCTATTTAAAAACCCTAGCACGGGAAGTGAGGCATTTCATAGGCACTCAAGTACCTTACTCGTAGTCGTCATAGGCATTGATTGCTTCTTACATGTGGCACCCGGAGACGTCACATGCGTCGCTTCGTGTCCCCTCACACGGCTCGAGGAAATGATGTGTCAACCCTTTTCACTTCCGTCATACCACCCAACATGTCGAGGACAAGGCCCCGACTCCTACGTTGTCATGAACACCTCATAGAAAAGGGGATGAAAGAAAGCCACGAGTGCGTGGGACGAGCAGCTGCCCTCCGGGTGAACAAATGACCAACCTCGTCATCAGCCGGGGACATAACTCACTGTCGAGCATAATTAATGGCCTCTGCATCTGGTCCCAAGAAGCGCGACAAACCCAGTGCCTCGAGCACGGGTGATACACGATATATCCCCTTCTTGACACAAGAATTGACTTAAGTCATTACTCTTATGCTTTAGAGCAAAAACTTGGGGGGGTTCTTGTTTTGGACTGAGTCACAG
Source organism: Lathyrus sativus (assembly GCA_963859935.3). Classification (NCBI taxonomy): domain Eukaryota; kingdom Viridiplantae; phylum Streptophyta; class Magnoliopsida; order Fabales; family Fabaceae; genus Lathyrus; species Lathyrus sativus. Next base: position 43,523 of record CAWUDS030001829.1, read on the forward strand.
GTTGACCCACCGTCGGGCATGGCCCAACCCAGCTCCACGTCGGGGAGGGTCCAATGAAGGCTCAATCTAACTCACACAGGGAACATTCATGCATCTTCCCACGATCTCCACGTCCCCCCTCCCCGGCGCGGGGACACGTCATCAGTCAACTATCCGCATCCAAAAAGAACTGGTCCTCCACCTTCCGAAGTCCACAGGACAGTTGGACTAGGATGAAGAACACATGCCGGTCTTCGCTATGCCACATAGGTCCTGGCAGTTATTCGTATTAGACCTAGTGATCCAACCCAATGCAAAATAATTATTGGTCCAACGCTGATGGAACCTTATAAATACCCTCTTTCACTAGAGGGTCAGGTATTCTATTCACAATCTAGCTTTCTGTACTTGCTTTTCCCTCACTTTGTTTCTTACTTTAGCATCGGTGTACCTTGCAAGTACACCCCCTCCTCTTCCCTGTCACTGGTGAACTAGGAGCTCACGATGCGGTGTTGGCTGCTGATCTCATTCTAATTCGGTAAGATCAATATTGTTTTATTTTGTGTAGAATATGAGGATGTGTATTTAAGGTGATAAGTGTAATTTTATTTTATTTATATTATGAAAGTATTATAATATACTCTTTATATGTTTATTCTCTTAGAAGATGTATTTCCTTCTCCACTGACTATCATTAGATTGATGTTTCTTTTCTGAAAGGTGCCCTTGGACGGATTCGTTGGTATAGAAGGCCTACAACAATTGATGTGATCTATTGTCACTTTACTTTTCAATCTTCTCCTTCTTCGTTGCTATTCTTTTTTTCCTTTAACCCCGTTCACAACCTTTATATTCTTTTTAAGAGATCCATTTTCTTGGTGGGGGGATTGTTTTTTGTTATCTTTCTTTCTCTTCCAATCATCTTTTTTACCGTCCTCCTAGGTATACCGGGTAAATCACCGCTTGTGTTGTTGCACCAAGTTGTAGACGTTGTTGAGTAGATCATTTTCCCCTTACATACCTAGATTGGATTGACGTTGTTGGAGGCTCTGAAACATCTCTTGTTTAGGTGTTAATGTTTCAACAGAGGTTGCTTTGAGGGGTGGCCTTAAGTGATTGTTAGAAGTATTGAAACATCAAAAGGACTTGAAAAATACCTTATTCAATAGTCGGAGGAATTAAATCTTTTGGTGTAGGAGTAGAAAGGGAAGTTACCATGACATGATCGTCCTCAACCGTATGAGGGAGAAGAACTTCCCTAGCGAGATCGGGAACATTGACAATTGGAGCAGTCACATCACCAGTTGCATTGGATGGTTGATCAAGTGGTTCTTTACATTGTCATTGTCTCAAGAGTTCGATTTGTGATTCGAATGAGAAGAATAAAGGATTGGAATTTTTCGAGTTACAGTGAAGAGACAGTGGTTTCTTGTGAAATTTTTGTAGGAATCAGATGTCGATTCTCACATAAGGCGTCAATGTTTTGTCCATGAACAAAAAATAGTTGATGATTTAGTTAAATAAAACTCAAGCACAATGGAGCAAGTTTCCGATACGGCAGGGCAGAGTGAACCTACAAGTTTACACTCCAACGCCATAGTCACTGACTCAATGAGAAATAGTATTAGTGTGAGAATGAGTAAAATATATGAGTCTTGAAGTATGAAGAGCTTTATATAAAGAGACAGTTAGAATTGATCCACTTGATCCAACTTCTTATGTGGACCACCATGATTAAATCTAACGGTGAAAGATTGGGGTCAAAGTTATCTACTTCAAGCTTGAGTGAGGTTGTACTTATTCCTTTATTTTTTTTCTTTGTGACACTTTTTTTTTGGCATTTATTTATGAGTCTTCTGAGTGGTACATAACAAAAAGTACAAAGTCTCTTAATTCAATCACATTACAAATATGCAATGCACGTAAAAAAGTACAAAGTCTCTTAATTCAATCACATTACAAATATGCAATGCACGTAAAAAAAAAAAAAAAGTAGGTGTTTCGCAATATCCAATACTTATATGAGAAAATCAACTAAGTATTGAAAAAGTCAAACAAGTACTTTCAAACAAGTTTTTTTTTTCCTTTGATTACACAAAATGTGTCATACAATTCAGATAAATGTTTTAAAAAATTCTTTACTTCAATACAATTTATATAGTTTTTGAACAAATCTTCACACACATTTTAAAAAGTTAAATTTGTATTGAAAAAATGTTATTAAAGAAGAATTAAAGATATTAATTTTGATTAAAATATTTTAACTCTTTTAATATAGATGAATGAATAAAACTTAAATATCACTCTTTTCATTCTACTATATTATATTATAAACATGTTTTAGTTTTAAATTTACTAAATAATTAACATATCTAATCTATATAGATTCAATAAATTTAAAAAGTAAAATTTATTTATAATATGATACTGAGAAAGTATCTTAAGAAAACTAATAACGTGTTAAAATGAATTAAATGAAATATTCTCGTGGATAAGGCTATTTTACCAAGTCATTAGGGCCCTGTGAGGCTTGAGCATATTCCATTGGAATATTTGGTTTCATATTTCCTTCTAAGTCGAAAAAGGAGTATATTATTGGTACAAGAACAAATATTCTCTGCGTCACTTTCTTTCTTTCCTTCTTCTATTAACAGTGTTTGTCTTCTGAACTTGCATTTTTCCAATGCTCTCCAACCCAACATCACTCTCATCTTATCCATCCTAAAACCGAACCAGTACCAGGTTGCCAGGTACGTTTTCTCCCAACATCATTCTTTTTTGCTATGAATATGGTGTTGTCTTTTAATCATTTACGTGCTAAATCTTTTAATTTATGTTTCCCTTCATGTTGTAGTCGTTTATATTAATTGATTTTCTTGCATGTCATTTATATTCAATCAACAGTTCTTTTGTAAGTTAACATATATTCTATTCTAAGGTCACAAGTCATGACATTCATAGTATAGAGTATGGAGCAGAATTTGTATAGCTTCGTAGTGTCTTAATAAACATACAACATTATATTATAACACTAACGAATCAAAGAAAAGTGGATCGTCCATCCTCTTCGCTCTCTCTGCCTTTGGTGTTATTGGATATACATTCATCATGTCAATAATGGCTATGTTCATGTCATTCTCCATATCCGCCTGAGAAAACAGAGTCAAAATTGCGTTATCCATGAGCCTCATATCTAGCTGAAACCTTGCTGTGATCTTCCACTTTAGGGTTTACCAAATTATATATTACTCACCTGCAATTAGCTAAATGATTAATCGACTTCCATTGTGTGCAGTGTAATCAAAATTTTAAAACAAATACTCATCATAGTTTACCTATTTAAAAAGAATGGGTTTATTGACTTCCAATGTATGCCGTGGAATTTCCAAGTCGAACTGGTTTTAATCTTCTTACAAGCTTTTTTCCAAATTCAAGGAACATAATAAGGATGCTAAGGAAGTATAGTAGGCAGAGATGCAGTTTTCCTATTAAGTGGTACTTAAAGGCGACGTTGCTTCCACTCTGATTGTCTTTGACCAATAACACCCTTTTCTCATCCCACCCTGCACAATAGGCTTTATCAGATGAGGAAAAAGAAAAGTGCAATGTGCAAATAATCAAACTAATAACTGTCTCTGGTGACACTATTTTCTATAATCATCCAGATAGGTTGTTGCAGCTCAATCCCTGTAAGCTCAGACTCATTGCAACTTATTACAGAGATTAGTTAACTGTTTACATTTCAACAAGAATTCATTAAAATACAAGAGTGTTGTAAGTATGACTTGATAAGCCTAGGACAAGATTCATTAGAACATAGTGCAGTTAGAATTAGAACTAGGGTGTGATTGAATTGACTTATTCGAATTTTTATTTAATCAGTTGTAAAACTCTTTGGGGGAACTTATAGATACAACTCAAGATAAACTGTTTTTAGCTTACTTTCATAAGTTTCCGGTATAATTTACAAAAGTAGCTTATAGCTTATATGAAAACAAAGTGTTTATGCTATAAATGTTTAATTGAGTTGTTTTTTCTAAACAAGACTTTAATAGATATGTCATCTTTTTAATAATGTAGTCATATTAGAACTTTTGTTTGAGCTTACAGGGAGCAAGTGACAGACCGAGAAATAATGGTTAGTAACCCCAATAGGGAAAAACATTTTTGCCAACTTACTAGTTAAATTTCTTTCGTCGAGTCAACTTTTCATGCAACCAATCTTAATCTGTAGATATTTTTCTTTTGGCTGTGCATTAGAGCTAGGTCATCATAAAGGAATTCACCTGTAAATTCATCTGGGACCGGGTATGCACACTGATGGAACATAGCTCTGAGCTGTGTGACTGTAGAGATTTGGGCTGTTGGGTGCTAATTAAATCATCTAACCAAGTAGGAAACCAACTAAGAGTTTAACAATCCACAAATGAATATTGGGTTTTCTGCTGAGAAGACAGGAACTAAGTGAACTCTGAAAAAGTGAAAATGGTTGTGGTTCTTTAAAGTTAGGAGTTTAACCAAATCAGACTCGAATTAGGGAAACCTTTTATGCGGACTAATTGAAAGTCATGTATAGTTAGTAGAACATTTTTGACCGCGTACACGTGCCCTAACCCACCAACCAGGTCAATCTCTGCTTGGAGGTCGGACATTACTACCACAAGTTAACCAACCAGGCTACATAAAACAGTCATGGCAGGTGTCACATGTGCGAGCTCGTGTTGGATTGCAAGGCACAAAAAACATTATTATCATATACAAGTGAAATACTTACAAGACAACGTGTTTGGCAAGTTAGTCCAATCATGTGGGATCATCTTCACTTCTGAGGCCTTTATCAAATCAAAAAGTGCTTGATTAACCTGAATTTTGAAACGTTTTAGTTCATTTTCAATGTATCTTTAGAGACAGAGTACAACTGGCAAATTCTAAAGTAAGTGTGGTATAATAGTTCAATTTATTAGGTAACTATTACATGCAAATTATACCTCTTCAGACCGCTCATGACTCACTAAATGACCGCCATGAAGATCTACCATCCGAGCCATTGGATGAAATCTCTCGGCAAGTCTTCTTGCATAATATAGCTGAGCAATTATATCATCCCTGAAGATGCAGCAATCTAGTTAAAACTATGAAGTAGATACTAATGTGTATGTGACTCATGTTTGTGGCATTTTCATGCATAATTTGCCTAATGCGTGTGCGAATAATCTGTGCATGATTGAGGGTCAAGTTTCATTTCTAAAGCATTACATTAATGTCTCCACACACAGTACACACCTGCCATGAATGACGGAAATAAGAAAACCTGCAGATTTGATTGCTTCAATTTCTGTTTGTGTCATTTTATGGTTCCAACATGCACTGAGTTGACCGTCAAAGCCATGGTTAGATTGCATTCCACTACTTGATATTCCTTTAACATATTGCTGAAAGAGAGAATGACAGACATGGAAAAACTTTAAGAAAAAACAAATTGAATACTAAAATTGAGCACAGCACAATGATGTGCAATACATTGATCGGTAACTAGACATAGGGTGTTTGGCGGTTGAGAGTGGATAACTAAACGGTTGTTTAATTTTCCCGAATTTTAATGTTCAAAATGAACAAGGGCGGGGAAATGGAGTTTCTACTATAAAACAATGATTCATTTTATTAGGCCTGTATTCAATGTACTTCTCCAGAAACCATAAGTGGTTTAGAGTATGAATGGATATTAGCTGGCTTATATGATCATAAGTGACATCTATCGATTTCAAGTCTATTTTAATAGATTTGTTAACTAAATAATCCTTAGTGATATATATTTGACTTTAGTCAATTTTACTACATAGATATGGATCATAGATATGGATATGATTGGGATTAGTAATATGCTGTCATAGTAATATGCATACATTTTTCTGCATTTATAGTTTAATTGCAGCCAAGTTAGATACTTTAATTGCAGCCAAGTCAACTGCATAAGTTTCTGTTTTCTTTATAAATATAAATATACATTGCTATTAGACTATAGAAACAAACAACACCTAAACGAAAGCACCAAAATAATAAACTTCCAAGCATTCTAAGCATCCACAAAACTTAACTAAAATATGCTTATTTAATGTACTCTACCTGATACAATATCGTTCTCCTCTTCACGGTTCCAACATATTCCTCAAGATATTCCTGCACATCATGAATACAATTTGTTTTTTGATATTAATCTTAAAGACGGGTTTAGCATAGATTTCTAGGTTGTTCTTAACTGTAGTTCAGACTTCAGAGATGATCTAAAACCGGAAGAACAAGATAACCACCTCAGCTTAATGTTAATTCATTACAAAATTTTGACTCTCTTATATGGTACAATACATGAATACAACCTGAGTGAATCAATTTCTTTTCAATTGATACTTTTACAACAGTTTTAAATAGCTGGGGAGAGGGGTTAAGGACACAACTTTGTTATGTCAGTAGTAAATAATCAACAAAACCAAGAACATGCGTACTTGTGAATAGTGGGTGTCCAAGTCAACTTCAGCCCTTTGCTCGGGACTCTTTGCCTTCAAGAAACGGTAAGCAACTGAGAATGTTCGTCGGTCAAGCTGTAAAAAATAGAACAAGAACCTCTTATAAGAACCTGATGCAGATTCCAAACTGGTGTAAAGGCCTATAATAGTTTATAGGCGACAATGTACATGTATAATTCCAACATTATATATCTCATTGCAAATACAATCCTGTTAATTTTGTATTAAAAATTGAAATAACTGCAAATACAATCCTGTTAATTTTGTATTAAAAATTGAAATAACTGCAGGCAGCTGAATCTTGGTTTAAAGAATTGCAGTTACATTATTTTACTCCCAATGATTCGTTTTGTTATTTCTTCTGTTGTTAAGGTTGAAGAAATTTTTCATGGTTTATCTACACTTTTCCTTCAATTATTAAGATGACAATTGAGGAAATAAAATAGGATGATCCTAACGGCTAGAAATTAATCCAACCAACATTAAAAATGTCTAGTGTAGCATATTCTGATTGGTCATATGCTTTTTAACCTCACTAATTAGCAAGTTTTCTCAATTTGAAAGCAGCATAATTGCATCCGGTTCCAAACTAAGCACACTAAATACCTAAAGTCTGCAACATTTTCTTAGGTTCCAAACTAAGCACACTAAACAACTAAAGTCTGCAAAATTTTCATTGGTTCCAAACTAAGCACACTAAACGTCTACAGTTTGCAAAATTTTCATGTAAATTTCTCGAAAAGGATCACCTAAAACCAACACTAAGAAATTCCATTTACTACATATTCAAGTCCAGCCATCCTGAACTGAGTTTCTAATTCAAGTGTTGGTAGCAATCAATATAGTTATTTAGCATCACCAATGCTCTAATCACACAGTCCCTTAAAAACAAAAATACCTTTGGAAAACATTGAAAACCCCCACCCG
>CAWUDS030001830.1:0-50949 GCA_963859935.3 Lathyrus sativus
AAACCTATCAAAACGGTACAATACAATCTAAATCTAAAAAGTAAATTTTCTCTTATATAAATACCAGAGAAGAGTTAAAAGAACTATACCGGTAAGCACTTGCCAGAGAGGCAGCAGGGTTACTATCAACATTGTAGATTGGTCCAACAGTATGGATAACATGAGAAGCCGACAGCGAAAAACCTCTGCACATCGCAAAGTAAGATAAGTTTCTGCAATGGCTTTATATGTTCACAAGTAAAACAAAAGTATAAGAAATTAAGAACTGACGGTGTGATAAATGCTTCCCCAGTTGGGCAGCGAACTCCGGGCAAGACTTCCCGAACACTTTTGCATGCTCTGAGAAGATCCAAACCTGCAGCCTTGTGTATGGCTGAAACCAGTAGAAAACATATCACATTAACACAAGCTCAATAATATTACATAGCTATAACATAGCCTAGTTCTAAATTTGCACCCACCTTGAGCACACACTATCTTAGTCTTTGGAGTTACATCTTTATCTTCAACCATTCCCTTATTTGCAGGACTTACCTGTGTGTGTTCATATATAAATTTCTTTGAGTAATAATAATTGTAACAAAATATAAAACTGCAGAGTAAATTTTACATACGATTGCGTCAGTGGAACCATTGATGGACCATTTGGAGATATCTCCTATCTGAATGATTAAAGCGTTTGTTGAAGATAACTGAAACTGAACTGCGCCGCTGGAACTGGAAGTCCTCGTCATCCTGGCTGAAAGGTTCTTTCTCAGTTTGGAACTGGAAATCCTAGCTAAATGCTAAGTTGTTATATATTGAGCTATTGATAACCCAATGCTGCAGTTAATATTAATGGTTAGACAACATGTTGTACGTGACCCACTACTGTGCAGTCAATAATTTCTAAACGCCAGGATCTGATTAATATGGGGGGTTACCACTGTGCAGTCAATAATTTCTAAACACCAGGACCTGATTAATATGGGGGGTTACCGGTGCTCCCTAAATGGTGGGGCAGGTATCAGTTGGGCTCAAACAAATTTACAATGATAACACGTGTTGTTATTTTCAAAAAAAATTATAAGTTTTCTTCGTTGTGTGGTAAAACTTCTATGATGCATTTTTCTTTAGTTTTATTTTTCATAAATAAATAAAACATTTTATTCAAAGCTAAATTCAATACCATTTTTTCTTCTTTTGCAGTTTCCTGCAAGAGATGGGATTTCTGCACTCGACGATCCAATACTATTTTCAATCGGCTTATTTTCCACTCATCCATAATAATGCAAACCAAATGAATAATGAAGAGACTTATAAATAACATCTGCAATCTGCAATATTTCAGCACATGACAACATCTGAAACATGGTACTATTAAAATGGTGAAGTACCGGTACTAAATACTCGTACTGTATTTGCGGTACTTTATTTTTTTCTCATTTTTCAGTTTTGAATGAAATTTGTGATTTTTTCAAATATCAATATAATATATTTATGTATTTTAATTTTTTTGTTATTGTATCGTAATATTATTTTTGATTTTTTTAAATTTTGTATAGTGGTGTTTTGTTATGAACCTAACAATTTTAGTTTTCTATTGATATATTTTATAGAAAACTCTTATTTTTTATTAACATACAGGTCCCTTGTTTTTTTTAAAATATCTTATCTCGTACTGGTACTAATACCCGCATGGGTACCGTACCCATACCTACATGGGTCATAGATGGCAACAAACGCAGAAAGAATAGGGAAAAATTAAAACTGAAGAATAGGACAATGATGCATCCAACATATAACATGTATTTTAAATGTATATATCTAAAAAATAACTAAAAAAAGACTTTTTGCTTCAAATAAGATGCTATGCACATCTCACCATCCCATACATTTGTTTGAGTTGCCTTAAACCGTAGCATGCTATCATGACTTGTATTTCAATTGTGTTATTTGAAAACGGGATTTCCAATACGCCACAACATATAGCATTGAGTATGGACATCAATCTTGAGGAGAGAGACTAAAGAGAAAACAATTTAAAACTCAAAAACCGTATAAATATATGGTGTCAATCTGTGTCAGAAAAACATTTCTCCTTATATTTACATAAACCTTCAAGGTAAATTTAATTTACATTCATGCAGATGGATATTGCGAGATCACATAATAAGAAGAGAATTCCACAAAATCAATCAATTAGTTGATAATAATTTTGGCACTACCAGTAGTCCCTACAAGAGCACAAGCCATCACGAAAATGATGGAACCGATTAGTGTCTCTAACAATGATTTCCCTCTTCACAACCAAAGACACATATTTTATTGCTGAGTGGCAATCACCACAAACCCTGATATTCTTCATTATACGTATAGTGGATCCTGGTGAAGTATTCAGAAGGGCAAAAGCAAGAGCCAGCTTCTCACTATGATACTGCAAATTCAATTCTTTCTCTTGTTGATCTACAAAGAGATGCACATGACTTGTATCAGGAACATAACCAATCTCTTTAATTTTCTGATTTAGCTCTTCCCACATTTCATAAACCTTGTCTTTATCTGGAAGAGAAATGTCATTTGCAACAAAGACATGGACAAAATTCTCAATCTCAACCCAACTACAAGCTGGTTCCTTCTTCAACCCACTATCCTTCATCATCTTTCTCACATTTGCAACATCCTTCCACCTACCAGCAGAGGCATAAATATTGGAAAGCAAAGTATGTGTTCCAGAATAAAAAGGGTCAAGCTCTAAAACCTTTTGAGCGGCGTAAGCACCCATTTCCATATTTTTATGCATTTTAGATGCACCAAGCAAAGCTCCCCAGATAGTTGCAGTTGGTTCGATTGGCATTTCTTCAATGAAACTCTTGGCTTGATCAAGAAGACCGGCTCGACCAAGAAGATCAACAAACGTCGTGTAGTGCGAGACTTTTGGTTCAATGCCATACTTCTTCATTAACTCAAAGTAATATTTACCCTCATCCAAAAGTCCAGCATGGCTACAAGCAGTCAGAACAGAAAGGAATGTTATATCATTGGGTTCAATCTCAACCCACAACATCATCTCCTCAAAAAGATCCACAGCTTCCTTTCCTAACCCATGCTGAGCATACCCTATCAGCATGGAATTGCAAGAAACAACATCAACCTTAAACAACCGATCAAAAACCTTCTTCGCATCCCAAATGTTTCCCGACTTCGCGTACATGTGAAGAAGCGTGTTCCCTATATAACCAACTAACTTTTTCCCTGATTTCATCATATGTGCATGAAGCCATTTACCTTGCTCCAAAGACCCCGTGCTCGAAGAAGAACACAAAAGAGCCGAATAAGTAAAATCCGTTGCTCCATAATCCTCCCTCTGCATCTTGACAAATAAAGCCAAAGCCTCCTCTCCTTCACCTTTCCTTGCATAGCCAGATATCAAAGCATTCCAAGAAACTTCATTCTTAGTCTCAAGCTCATCGAAAACCAATTGCGCTTCCCTTAAGTACCCACACCTGGCATACATATCCACAAGTGAACTCCCCACAAACACATTCGATTGAAACCCATACTTCCAACAACACCCATGAATTTGCTTCCCATCAATATAACTCTGTATAAACCCACAACTCTTCACCAAACTCGACAACGTAAACTCATTCGGTTTCAATCCATCGCGAATCATCTCAGGAAACAAAACAAGCGCACTAGTAGCACGCTCGTTCTGCGAATACCCAGTGATCATCGAAGTCCAACTCACCACATCTTTAAAACTCATTTCATCAAACACTTGGCGGGCAAATTCTAAACTTCCACATTTCGCATACATAAACAAAACCGAATTTTGAATAACTAAATCATTCTTAAGCTCCGAATTAAGGATATGGGAATGAACTAATTTTCCTTGTTTGAGTTTCCCTAACATTGTGCATCTCTTTAACAGCTTGTTGTAAATGGTTCGGTCCGGTTCAAGTGAACCGTTGTCGATGAGGTCTAGAACATGAAGACCGGTTGAGGTGAAACTTGGACGAAGGAGGTTTGTGTCGTCTATGATGTAATGTGAGATGTTCCATTTGTTGTTGTTGTTGTTATCCTCTGTTGCGGATTGCCAGAGCGTGCGGAAGATCGTAGAAACTGCAATGAATGAAAAAGAGTTAGTTAATGAAAGAAAAAGGAATGAAAAAGCGTTATTGGGAAATTGAGAAATGTGGAATTTACGTGGGGGTGTTGATGATTTGAAGTGTGTGGAGAAATGAGAGAGTAATGAAATTTGTTTGCATTGGATCATTACACCCAACAAACGATGCAGTTGGGGTTGTGTAGAGGTGGAGGACAACGAACCGCGAATGGAGAGAAGGCAGCGGAATCACGGCGGTGGAAGCAGTGGGGAGGCGGAGGGAACACGCAGACGTAAGAGTTTTAAGTTTAGGACCGGTAGAATGGTAGTTTAAGTTTTTAACTGAAATAGTTTTGGTAGATTAACAAATTAATCACTGAGGGAAATCATCATAAATTTATCTAGAGTTGAAATAAAGAAATAAGGAAATAAGGTTGGTCATTTTCTTACGGCACAATTTTAAATTTCAATTTTTTATATTTTTATGGTTGAAAAGTTAAACCAAAATGGCCATAAACCGTGAGTTCCAGTTGCATTTCTCCATTTGCAAATGGCCGTGAGTTTCATTTTGCATTTCTCCAATTGAGACTTAGACTAAAAAAATACAAGGGATCTTTGTAAAAATCGTAAAAAGTTTTAATTGGGGGTGAGAAATTTTTTCTATATGATACCACCACGACGTCAACATCTTGATATTTTAAACGACATTACACTTTTCTTTGTTGAATAAGATATCATTTCTCATATTTCATATACTCCAACAAATGGCGAACCATATCCAACCTTCCCTTCCTTTTTTTACTTTATTTCTCTTTAAAAAATCCTTCTATAGCAGGAAACAATTGTGAACATGTTCAACAAGAAAGAAATCCACAAAACCAATCTAAAAAGTAATTTCGCTCCAAACTCTTTTGGAAATAACACAATTGAAAGAGAGAAAAAAAAGATGAAATTGATTTTCGATCACATTAGCACAAAGAGGACAAGCAGATTGAGACAAAAGAATAATGTCTCTAGACAACAAATGATTCTTTAAAGAAAGTATGTCCAAAAAGAGCCTTTATCTAAAGGCCTTGATACGATACGGAATTAAGTTTTTTCATAACAATTCAAAAGAAATGATAGTCTCAGCTGCAATAGAGGGTTGATTATATTCTGTACAAAACAATGTGTATCCCGATTTCGTCATGTATCCGTCAATGGGATATGGAATCCACTCCAACTGGTCATCCTTATCGCGAATTGGAGGGGACCGAGCTAGCAGACTATGCAGGGACTGAATCCTGGTCCGCGTCTCAGGCGCTAAGCAGTCTGTGACACCAAAATTCCCCCACTGTCAGTCATCCAAAGTCCATTCCCCAATACTTTCAATTTTCTCCAATTGGAATTACTAAGTAGAAATAATTCCAGAAACAACTCTGATAAACTATGTTCCCCAATCCAAATTCCAGTCCAAAACAATATTAAATTTCCTTTCCCCAAAATGAAATGACAGTTGGTTTTGAAAACATTCCAATGACAACTTTTTTCCGAAGAAAACAGATCTCTCCACCAGACAGATTCGGAGACTTTGCTGCTGTAGTTTCCATTCGAGAAGTCGTAGGAAGAAGGTTCATCATACCTAGCTCTCAAAACATCAGTCCACAAAGAAGGCTTATTCTCGAGCAAACGCTATCTTCACTTGTGTAGTAAGGCAATGTTGAATTCTTCTACTCTTTTATATTGGGTTTGGGCTCCCTTCCTATGTGGAGAAAGACCCAAATATGATTAGCTCATTTGTCTCACTTATTTAAGGGGAGAGGATCAATTTAGGATTGAGAGAGATAGAGAAAAGATAAGGATTCAAAAGAGAGAAAAGAGGAGAGAAACTCATTCCCATTTTTCTACAATCAGTCTAACTAAATCGACTATCCCCGATTCGTTAACCATTGGATCGAGCTCAAATTTGGTAGTCAGGTTTGTAACACATATATCTAACGTGTGACCGTTCAGAATTTCAATACAACGTCTGAGGTGAAAGTTATTTGCTTCACACTGAAGCTGCAATTTTAGGGAAAAATTTCAGGGTTTGATTCTTATTTGTAAGCTAGTTTGCTTTGTGATTTGTGGTTGTTTGCACTAGTTTGTGAATTAGTTTAATACTCTCTTATACCTTTAATTGATTATAGTGGAGTTATTTTTTTGGTCTGGATGGACGACTCGTGGTTTTTACTCTCATATTGAGGGGGTTTTCACGTTAAAAATATCGGTGTTCTTTTGTGCCTTTATTTGTTCGATTTGTTGTCTTATATTTATTTTTGATCCTCAAGATTGAGAAATAGTTTATATAGGTTAAAGCAAGCTTCAAGGTAGTGGTACAAGAAGTTTGAGTTTGTTATGTGTGATCAACGATATCGGAAGACTACTTCAGATCATTGCGTCTTTGTTAGAAAAAAATTTAACGATGACTTTATAATCCTGTTGTTATATGTTGATGATATGCTTATTGTAGGGAAATGTATTTCTAACATTAACATGTTAAAGAAGCAATTGGGAGAGTCATTTTCCATGAAAGACATGGGAGCAGCTAAACAGATTCTTGGCATTAGAGTCATGTGTGACAGAAAAGAGAAGAAACTTTGGATGTCACAAGAAAATTATATCAAAAGAATGCTGCAAAGATTCAAAATGGAGAGTTCTAAGGTGGTAAACACTCTTCTCGCTACTCATTTCAAGTTGAGTTTTAATCAAAGTCCTTCAAGTGAAGATGAAGCATTTGATATGAAACGTGTTCCTTATGCGTCTGCTGTGGGTAGTTTGATGTATGTAATGGTGTGTACAAGACCTGATATAGCACATGTTGTTGGTACAGTCAATAGATTTTTGTCAAATCCAGGTAGAGAGCATTGGAATGCTGTAAAATAGATTTTAAGGTATCTTCGCGGTACTACTTCTATGAGGCTTTGTTTTGGAGGAGATAAGCCTAATCTGGTGGGATACTCTAACTCTGATATGGCTGGAGATATTGATTCTAGAAAGTCCACTTTGGGTTACGTGATTAAATTCGCAGGGGGAGCTGTTTCTTGGCAGTTTAGATTGCAAAAGTGTGTAGCACTATCTACTACAAAGGTTGAGTTCATTGCAATTACCAAAGAATGCAAAGAGTTACTATGGTTGAAGAATTTTTTGCAGGAATTTGATTTTGTTCAAGACAAATATGTGTTATTTGTTGATAGTCAACGTGTTATTCATCTTGGTAAGAATCTAACTTTTCATAATAGGTCCAAGTACATTGTTGTGAGATATCATTGGATATGTGATGTTTTAGATGCTAAGGTGTTGAAGTTAGCTAAAGTTCATACAGATGATAATGGTTCTGATATGATGACTAAAGCATTACCAAGAGGGAAATTTAAAGCTTGTTGTAATATCGTCGGTTTGGCGATTTCCTCCACATAGTTATGAGGAGGAGATTTGTTGGGTTTGAGCTCCCTTCCTATGTGGAGAAAGACCCAAATATGATTAGTCCATTAATATCACTTATTTAAATGGAGAGGGTCAATTTAGAGTTGAGGAAGATAGAGAAAAAATAAGGATTCAAAAGAGAGAAAAGAGGAGAGAAACTCATTCCCGTTTTTCTGCAGCCAGTCTCACTAAATTGACGATCTCTGATTTGTTAGTTGTTGGATCGAGCTCAAATTTGATAGGCAGATTCATATCACATATATCTAACTTTTGACCATTCAGAATTTCAATACAACATCTGTGGTGAAAGTTATTTGCTTCACACTGAAGCTATAATTTTGGGAAATTTTTTTCAGCTTTTGATTTTTATTTGTAAGCTAGTTTGCTTTGTGATTTGAGTTTGTTTGCACTAGTTTGTGAATCACTTTAAACTCTCTTGTACCTTTAATTGATTATAGTTGAGTTATTTCTTTGGTTTGGACGAGTCGTGGTTTTTACTCTCATATTAAAGGGTTTTCCACCTTGAAAAACGAGCTTCCATCTTCCACAAAAGAAAAATCCAAGAGGCTATCCATTTAGGATTCAACCCAATTGGAATTCCAATAAAATTGAAGTTTCTCCCTTCTAGCTTGAACGAAAGGAAGATCGACATTGCCTTTAAGAAATGAGTGTTAATGTTAGCACCAATGAGCTTACTTTTCGTAAAATTGACACCAAGTTCCGAGATAACTTCGAAGCCTCCCAGAACAGATTTTAGCTCCTATAGATGCTTCCAACTACCATCACCCACAAATAAAGTTTCGTAGACGAATTGTAATATGTCTACCACGCAATTCTCCTTTATAGTAAAACTTGAGAAGTCGCCTATCTTCATAGAGTTTTTAAGCAATCTAGCTAGAGCTTCCGCCATGATAACAAATAAAAAAGGAGATAATTGGTCGCCATACCTAAGACTTCTTCCTACCTTGAACTATTTTGTCGGGATTCCGTTAACTAAAACCGACATGTAACTGGAAAAAATGGTAGACTTCATCCATAGATCTTCCAAAATCATCCTACTCATCAAATATCTCAGGAAATTCCAAGAAACCTTGTCATGGGCTTTTTTGAAATCAACCTTGAACAACAAACACCCTCTCTTCTCCTTCTCAACGAAATCAAGATTTTCATTGGCCACCATGACTCCTTCAAGCAAAAATATGCTTGGAATGAAAGAAGTTTGACATGGAGAAATAATGGTCCCAAGAACCCTCTTCAATCTTGCTGCTAACAGTTTCATGAGAGCTTTGTAAATACATCCAACTAGGCAAATAGGTCGGTACTTGTCTAAGCTCGAAGGATTCTCTTTCTATGGGATCAATGTGAAAAAAGAAGAGTTGAAAGCTTTAGATAGAACATCTTGCTTGTGTAAATTAATGAAACAATGATAAATATCATCTTTTAAAATGTGCCAACAATTCCTTAAAAACAAGAAATTATACTTGTCTGGCACCGGGCTCTTCAAACCATCACACCCCCAAAATACTTCCTTGATTTCAAGCTTGGTGAAAGCAGCTTCTATCGAAAGGCTATCAGCCGCAGAAAGACTGCTAACACGAACACCGCCAGGAGTAGGACGACTAAGATCCTGTTCTTTGAAAACTTCAGAATAATATCTACAAACTTCAGCCTTTACATCCTCCACTTCTTCCACCATACCAGTAAAAGTATGAAGATAACCGATGAAATTTCTTCGCCTCCTGTCTCTAATAATGCTATGGAAGAATTTGTTGTTCGAGTCTCATTCGCAGTCCCAATTTAATCTTGATTTATGCATCAACATGTTTTCTTTAATCTTAAGATCCTTCCAAAAATGGGAATTCGTCTCACTTATGCATCTAACAATATCCTCCACCACAGACTCTTCATAGCTATGTAATAAAACATCTGCCTCATTGATCTTCAAATTCCCCTCCTCGATCTCCATATCAATTTTTACAAATACCTCTAAATTCCATGTACGTAAGCTAACTTTCAAAAGCCTTAGCTTTTCTTTTAGCACAAATTCACTCATACCTTCCACCTTGAGATTCCTTCATTCTTTCTCTACAAAGGGAAGAAAAATGTTATGAATTGGGCCAGAGGATGGCCCATCGTCAGGCATGACCCAATCCAACTCCTCCGGGGAGAGCCCAATGAAGGCCAAACCCATCATCTCCCACAGGGAGCTCTCACACGTCTCCCCACGGTCTCCACGTGCTCCCTATGCGGGGACACGTCATCAGGAAACTACCTGCGTTCGAAAGAACAAGTCACCCACCTTTTGGAGATCACAGGAAAGTTGACCCAGGGCGAAAACCACGTGTTGGTCTTCCCTACGCCACATAAGCCCTAGAAGTTACTCGTATTAGGCCTTGCAATCTAACCTAATGCAAAGTAACTGTTGGCCCAGCGCTGATGGCATATTATAAATACCCTCTTTCACTAGAAGGTCAGGTATTCTATTCTTTTTACACCTTTTATGTACTTGCTCTTTCTACTCTTTCTCTTACTTTGATATCAGAGTATCTTGCAGGTACACCCCCTCCTTTTCTCTACCACCGGCGAATTAAGGAGCTCACGACATGTTGCTGATTGTTGATCCTTTTCTGATCTAGTAAGATCAGTGGCGCTGTCTGTATGGATCTTGCTTCCCTGTTCTTCCTTCCAAAGAAATTCAAGAACCAAAGCATACCTCGACCTCCGTTGATCATGGCCAGCCCATGCAATGACGAAAATATCCATGAAACCTCCTTCACCACATTCACCAATGACGACGATCACGATCCCAATGTGGTTGTTCACGTCGAGGAAGGAGACACCAGGGACGGGCACATTGCCTCTCTCTCTCTCTCTCTCTCTCTCTCTCTCTCTCTCTCTCTCTCTCTCTCTCTCTCTCTCTCTCTCTCTCTCTCTCTCTCTCTCTCTCTCTCTCTCTTCCGACAATGCGGCCTTCAACGCCGCCCGATGCTTCGACAGCCTGGCTGCCTTCCAATCAATTCTCATGGCACTCAACATTGACCCGACCACGGCGGCTTTCTATGCGGCAATAAATCAGACGAACTTGATGATCTTTCAGCAGAACGAGCGGATCGAGATGCTGGAAAAGGAGCGACAATCATGCTCTCCCCCGCGGAGACATCGTCGCCCGGTTTCTTGCAGCCCATCTACATGGAGACGGGAAGCCTGTCCTTCATCTCTCCCGCGGAGGCCGCAACATAATGAGTTCCAAAGTCCCTCTCCGTGTAGGCCTGGGCGTCGTCCACGATTGGAAAGACCTCATCCCATAGCTTCCCAGAAGCATGGCCGCTCTCCTCCCCAGAAAGAGAGACGCTCCCCGGATCCTAAGAGAAATAGAGTTGACGAACACGTAGAGAAACCGAAGAGTCGGCCAATGAGTTCTCCTCGGTGCGAGTGGAGTCCTAGGTATGATGTATCTCCGTCACAGTTGCCCGTAAAGAGCGATGAAAACGACCATCTCACTCCTCTGTCTAGGGCCATCATGGAAACTCGCCTGCCTGTAGCGATGTAAAAGCCCCTGATCTTAGCTATCTACGATGGTACAACCAACCTGGACGACCATATTAAAAGCGTCGATGAAATGCTCGACTATTGGAACGTCTGGGGGGGCCATAAAGTGCAGGCTCTTTCCCACAACCCTGAGGAAGGGCAAAATGTCATGGTATAAGAGCCTCGAGCCCGAATCCATAACCTCCTGGAGGGAGCTGAAGAGGCAGTTCTCCAAGCACTTCACTGCTTCCCGGCGAAACCTAAAGACGGAAGCATTCCTGGAAGTCATCATTCAGAGGAAAAAAGAATATCTTCGGGACTACATAGAGAGATTCAACTGAGAAGTTGTACAAGTATCTACCTCGGATGACATGAAGAGGTATATGATTGAGCGAGGAATGTGACCTCACACTAAGTTCACCAAGGCCGTCGGCATCGGAAGGCCTAATACGCTAGATGCACTCCTTCACAAGGCCCAAGCCTACATCTAGTACGAGAAGAAGGAGGCTGCCAACTGCGCCTACGACTTGTAAGACCATAAGACTTCCAAAATTCCAAACATGAAGACTTCACCGCTTCCCGAAGATACGGTGAGAGAATGAGAGAAGATCGACTTTGAGACTCCTAGAAGCAGAGAGGGTCAGCTGGCTGATTCACCGAGTACACGCTACTCACAGCTCCTCACGAGCATATTCTGGCTGAGTGCATATACTCAGAGTTCCAAAGAGGTGGTGTCCGCTTCCCGAGGTCTACACCCCGAAGCCCAATGTTGATAAGTCCAAGTATTTCCAATTCGATAAGAGTCATGGATACGTCACGGAAGATTGCATCCACCTTAAGGATGCCATCGAAATCCTAATCAAGAAGGGCACCTGGAATAATACACTTGAAGGAATGAGGTTCCTCGATAGGAGGCCCGTGAGACAAAGAAGTTTGAGGAGGCGACGCCACCCTCAGACAAGACCGGGCTACAGGTCGCCCTATGCATCCCCCCGCCAGAGGACTTCTGCCTCTCCTACGAGACTGACACTTCGTTATCCGCTCACACCTCGTGGGAGAACTTCTCATCTGCAATGGTCATCTCCGGCGGGGTCCCATTAATCTTTCGATAGGGCCAGTCAAGAGAAAATTTGAGGATCTGGTCCACCAGAGTTCAAAGCAGAGTGCCACCCTCGATAGGTTCAAGGGTAACTCGAACCAATCATCTTCTACCTCGAGGAGCTGCCTGGTGGCGCCCCCAACTCTAGCATTCCCTTATTGATCAGGGCTCAGATGACAAACTTCAAAATCTGCCGCATTCTCGTCGACCAAGGAAGCTCGGTAGACATAATGTACGCCTAATTTTTCACCATTCTCCAGCTCGACGGGAGCCATCTGACGCCACATGTCAGCTTGACCTACATGGCTTCAATGGTACCACCACGAGGCCATGGGGATACATGGAGTTGCTTGCCACCTTCAGAGCCGGAGAGACCGTGAGACAGGTCAAGGCCCGCTTTTTAGTAATAAAGTTCCCCTCCTTGTACCAATGCATTCTAGAGAGACCGACCCTGGCCGAGCTGACTACAGTGTCGTCCACGGTGCACCTAAAGATGAAGTACTACATGACCATAGGTCGAGTAGTTATCCTTCACGAAGACATTGAAGCGGCCATCAATGGGCTCAACTCGATCAATATCATGTCCAAGAATGCCGACAAGCCAGCCTAGACTGAGGAACAGAAGTCGCTGCCCCACGTCAATTTCGTCGACCTCGAGAACCGCTTCCCTAGTAAGCAGGAGCAGAACGAAGTACCAGAAGATGTGCTTCCAGTGAACAACAGTAACGGGAAACTACCCCATCCAATGTGGCTCATTTTGGATGGTGAGTTCGAGCTCATTATGCTTGGTGACGACCCCGACAGGCGCGTGAAGATTGGAACTGGACTCCCCGACCTGGCAAGGAAATAACTGGAGGCCTACATTAGGGAGAATGCTAACCTGTTCGCGTGGAGCACTGTGGAGATTCCTAGGCTCGACCCCAACATGGCCTGCCACCAGCTCACCATAGATCCGGTCGATAGGGCCATAGTACAACGTAGGCGTAGACAGTCTTCCGTGAAAGTGGAGGTTATTGAAAAAGTTGTAAAAGACCTCTTAGAGGCAAATTTTATTTCGAAAGCCCAGTACACAACCTGGTTGTTCAATGTTGTACTTGTCAAAAAGTATAATAGAAAGTGGCATTGTGTGTTGATTATACCAATCTTAACCAAGTATGTCTAAAAGATGCATACCTATTGCCTAACACCGAAAAACTGGTCGACAATTCTGCAGGTTTCAAACTACTGTCATTCATCGACGTATACTCGGGGTACAATCACATCCTCATGGCGAAGGCCAACAAACAGTACACGGCTTTCATGACCGAGTCGGGCAATTATTATTGTAACGTAATGCCTTTCGGTCTGAAAAACACTAGCGCGACCTACCAATGAATGATGAACAAGGTCTTCCGAGACAAGATCAGAGACACACTCAAGGTCTACATGGATGACTTGAATGTCAAATCATGAGAAAAAATTGACCATACAGGCCATCTCAGAAGGTTCTTCGATACGAAGATGAGGTGTAAAATGAGATTCAACCTGGAGAAGTGCACCTTCGGTGTCCGAGCAGGCAATTTCCTCGACTTTTACTTGACGGAGCAAGGAATAGAGGCGAACCCCGACAAGTGCAGGGCCTTCTCCGAGTTCCCAACATCGAACTCGAAGAAGTCGATCTAATCCTTCAACGGGATGCTCACCTCACTGTCCTGCTTCATGGCTAAGTCTGCCCAACACGCACTCCAATTTTTCAAGCTTCTGCACAAGGATACCACGTTTGAGTGGACTAAGGAGTGCGAACAAGCCCTCATCCACCTCAAACAATTCCTCTCAGAACCCCCAGTTATGTTGTGACCTGAGGACATGGAGACTCTTTATTTGTACCTCGCCATCGCAGCTAAAGTGGTCAGCGGGGCCCTCATCCGTGAAACCCCCGAGGGGCAAAAGCCAATCTATTTCACCAGTAGATCAAGAAGTTTGCTGTGGCCCTCATCATTGCAGCCAAAAGGCTACGACACTATTTCCTGGCCCACACGATCATGGTCAGGATAGATCAACCTACTAAATAGATACTCGGACGCCCCGACATGGTAGGCAGGATGCTTAAATGAACGCTTCAACTCTCTAAATTCGACATCCATTTCAAAAGAAAAAGGCCCTTAAGGCTCAAGTTCTGGCCGACTTCGTTGTAGAGATGACTATCGTGGTTTCCCCGACACTAGGAGCCCACAAGTGGACCATCTTCTTCGACGGGGCCTTTAGCAAGACAGGAAGTGGAGCGGGCATCATCCTCGAGAACGAGGAGGCTATCTTGATATAAGCCTCCCTCGCTCTAGCCTTTCTAATGTTAAACAATCAGGCCGAGTACAAGGCCTTGCTCGTAGGGCTTTGCCTGGCGGAGGACCCTGGTGCGAAAGAGGTAAAAATATTTACTGACTCCCAGCTCGTAGCTTCTTAAGTACGGGGAGAATACCAGGCCAAGAACAACAACCTTATCGAGTACCTCGCCCTGGTCAAAGAGAGGATGAAAAAATTTGACTCTGCAGAAGTGAAACACGTTCCTCAAGAACACAACACCAGTACATACATGCTCTAGGAATTGGCAAGCACAAAGAAGAAAGGCGAGAACAAGTCCATCATCCAATAAGTGCTCTCTCGACCGAGTATCGAGAAACCCACTCTGACCGTCGACGTGAACGTCATTAGCGACAACAACTGTTGGATGACCCTGGTATACGCGTACCTCAGCACGGGGGAAATGCCCAACGACTCCAAGGAGGCTAGTGTGGTCAAACATCGACCTTGCTCATACATCTTGATCGATGATAAATTGTACCGACGAAGATTCTCCATTCCCCTCCTCAAATGCGTCAAGGAGTCCAAGATCCTTAACATACTCCAAGAGGTCCACGAAGGGATCAACACGCAGTACCTTGGCGGGAGATCCCTCGCCCGCAAGGCTATGTGGGAGGGGTACTATTGGCCCTCCATGCAACAAGACACCAAGGAACACGTCAAGAAGTGCGACAAGTGCCAACGACACGAGGACATGCACCTGACCCCATCCAACGAGCTCAAAACGCTCTCGTCCTCGTGGCCTTTCGCATGGTTTGGACAAATAAAGTTAATTTTACAAATGATCATTTAGTTTGGACAAATTTAGAAGCTTTCATATTACTAGTGAGCATAAGCATTTTGATAGTGTATTGTTGAAAAAACCCATAAGAGCACCCACATTCATGTCATCTAATTTGGAGGTATAAATAGTCCCCACCTAATATAATATGTTATTTCACATTTCTAAATTAATTAAACCACTCAACTACATTTTTCAAATATTCTTACAACTCATCTAAAATTCTAAAATGAGTCCCACTAAACTTATAATATATTCCAAATTTATATTCTATATTAATACATAAATATATAATTTAAACAAATTAATTCAGTTATATTAAAATGTATTAAAAGGAAACAACATATGTTTGAAATAAATTAAAATATCCAAAAATAAATAAATAAAGGAAAAATAAAAATACATTAAAAAAATTCATAAACATTAAAACAAACTAGTAATAGATAATATACTAAACATGCAAATAATATACTAAACATTTAAAATAATTTTTAGTTATGGTTATTCTCATGTCCAAAATATTTTCATATATGTCCTATCAAGTTTTGTTGAAGGTGTCGATAAATTTCCTTATCGCGAACATGATGTCTTCTGCGTAGAAACTCCTGAAAATCACTATTAGAATCATTTGGTGGTGCGGTCGGGTCATTGCTTAAATGCTCATAAGAATAATCAAAATTGCCACCATATGTGGCATGTTCATCTTCAACAATCACGTTGTGCAATATGATGCACGTATCCATTATACGCTTAAGTGCATTCAAGTGCCAAGGTTGAGTTGGATTGCGTATGATCACAAATCGGAATTGGAGAAAAATAAAGTTGTTGGTTTTTGTACTGTTGATGAATAAAATTGTTACATTTAATATTAAAAAATAAAATTATTGCATTTATTAGCTATCACGTTTATTATTAATATAAATTTTTTATTATATTTTTTGTTTCAAAATTTCTTACGTGGCCATATTACCACGGTGCCCTGCAAAGCAACGTTTGAAGAAATAATGCATTCCATATTTGCATATAATCTGAATTTTCTGACACAATTTTATGGATATTAGCGTAGTACCCACCGATGTGGGTGCTCTAAGAGTGTGTCATGTGGACTCTCTCTTAGGTACATGTTATACGTCATAGTGACTCTCTTCCAAATACATATTGTACGTCATGGTGACTCTCTCTCTCTCTCTCAGATACATGTTGGTACAAATTGTCAACAGTTAAGCTCTTGAAGTTAAAAATATTAGTTTTTTTGAAGATGATCAATTTCTACCCTCTTCTAGCAACCATCAAAAAAGCATATTCTCAAATAAAAAAAGTTAGTTTTTTTCCCTCTCAGACGTTTAAATTGAGAAACAATTAAGCAATAGTACATGAAGTACAAGCAGTACAAATTTTGCATGACAAAAGATGCAAAAAGTAAAATATATTGTGTGATAAGATCCGCTACAGATGTCATGGACACTAAATAATCGGTTGCAATAGTACATGGCTTTAATGGCTCATTTACACGGAGATAAAGATCATTTGACGATCATCTAAAGGAAATCTATATAAAGTCTCAATTTCTCACCATTTTATTTATGAAACATAAAAAAAAATGTTGAAACATTCTTGTGAATAAAATTTGAGAGAATTAACTTGAGAAGAAAATAAATGAAATTTCAAATACGCAAGTGATTTTAATGCAATACACTTTCTGTCGAAAGATATAAAAATCACTTGTAATTGTGTCAAGCATATTTTACATTTCTTGTTGAGCGATATTGTATAAACACTCTGTCAGTTACTCATTAATCTTATTATAATCCTCAAAAGAATAAGTGTTAGTCACAATGTTTATGAGGATAGATATATCTAGTTGAACTTTGTTCTTTGTGGTTCGAGATATATATATATATATATATATATATATATATATATATATATATATATATATATATATATATATATATATATATATATATATATATATATATATATATATATATATATATATATATATATATATATATATATATATATATATATATATATATATATATATATATATATATATATATATATATATATATATATATATATATATATATATATATATATATATATATATATATATATATATATAAAAGTCAGTTGGGCCATGAGATATCTTAGTGATCCTTAGATAGACTCTTGGTTTAATCTTTCTTCCCTTATTTCTTTATCTTTTAGCATTTTTTATTATTAAACTTTGTTGTGAATAATGATGCCTTAAAACAAAATATACTCGGTTTCTTTATGATCAAGAAACACACAAGGGTTAGGGTTAAGGAAAAACAAGGAGAA
Organism: Lathyrus sativus; assembly: GCA_963859935.3. Taxonomy (NCBI): domain Eukaryota; kingdom Viridiplantae; phylum Streptophyta; class Magnoliopsida; order Fabales; family Fabaceae; genus Lathyrus; species Lathyrus sativus. The sequence goes on from CAWUDS030001830.1 coordinate 17,605, forward strand.
CAATAAGGATTGATTATAACTGATATTTTTTACTTTCTCTATAAAACATATTACAAGTACTCAACAATAACAAATAACCTTTTCACCTTAATTAGGTTTTGTCACACCACACTTAAGATGAGAGACTAGTATGCTATTTATAATAAAACCTAACATACTAAACTAATGAGATTTTTAATAATTACCCATTACAAGCTAACTTAAACAATTGGATCCTTAACACAAGGCCCAATTTGACAACTACATACTAGAACAGAATTCGACTATAACATGTAGGTCTTTGACAACAACATGTGAGAAAATTTCGACGACATGCTAACTAGAGTTCTATCTCATATCTCACAAATCTCCACCTTGGATCTAACTTTACCGTCAAGAAACAAACTAGCTTTCTTCATGCAGCTTTATCAACTGTATATAGTGGAAAAACTTGCAACTGGGCAATATCTTGGCGATCATATCAGCAACATTATGATCTGTCGGAACCTTCAGTACTTGGACTTCTCCATGATCGATACCCTTACTACATCTTCGACATTGTTACTTGCTATTAGAATATAATCCAAATAAACAACAAAATAACAAATGAATTACCAGGTCAAAATCTGAAGTAAACACAGTGGTCGAACTGACTTCTAATAAAACTTATGTGTGACATGAACTTGTCAAATCTCATATTCCAGTATCGAGGATATTATTTTAGTCCATATGAGGATCTCTTCAACTTGCACACGTAATCTTCCTTCCCCTTTTCGACATACCCTTCAGGTTGCCACATCAGGATTGTTTCATCTATATCACCATATAAGAACTCAGTCTTCATATCCATCTGTTCCAGTTCAAGGTTAAACTGTGCCACCGTGGCAAACAACATTCAAATAGATATGTACTTCACAATAGGAGAGAACACATCATTATAGTCGACACCTTCTTTCTGAGTGAAACCCCTAACAACCAATCTCGCATTGTATCTTTTCGACGCTACTTCTTCGATTCCTTCTTTAACTTTGAAAGTCCATTTACAGCTGACTAACCTGGCTCCAACAGGTTTCTTAATCAGTTTCCATGTGTTTTTATCATGAAGAGATTCCATCTCATCATCCATGGCCTTCATCTATTCAATTTTCTTTTGACTCCTCATAACTTCCTTATAGTCTCTAAGTTCTTCGTCGAGAACCTCACTTGGAGAGATTAAGTCATAAGCTATAAGATCTGCATACCTAAGTCTCTAAGGCGACTTGATGACTCTCCTAGACCTGTCTCTTGCTAGAAGGTAGTCATTATCAGTCTCCTCATCTCCGATAGCAACCCATGCTTCTACTTCGAATTCATCTGGGGTATGCAATTCAGCATTAACATGCTCTACCTCAACAGGAATATCTCCTTATTCCAACCATTTGTCAGCATCATCAATTTTCTTAAAAGTCATCCCTGCTTCATTGAAAACTACATCTCGACTGGTGATACACCTCCTGTGACCTGGCTCTAAGCACCATAGCCTATAAGCTTTGACTCCTTCAAGGTATCCCATGAACATACATTTTAGGGTTCTAGGTTCGACCTTGTCTTGCCTAATGTGAGCATAGGCCACACAACCAAATACTCTTAGTTTGTCGAGAGTAGGTGGGTGTCTTGACCAAACTTCTTCAGGTGTATTCATATCTAACATAGTCGAAGGACATCTGTTTATCATATACGTTGCTGTCAAAACAGCCTTAGCCCAAAACACCTTCTTTAACCCAGCACTAGTCAACATGCATCTAACTCTTTCCAAAATAGTTTGATTAAACCTTTCTGCCAAACCATTTTGTTATGGATTTCCTACATTAGTTTTGTGCCTTGCAATACCTGAGGCAACAAAAAAACTGTCGAACGCCTCATTGCAAAATTCAAGGCCATTGTCGATTCTCAACCTTTTGACCTTTATGCCAGTCTGATTTTCGACCAAAGTCTTCCAACCTTTGAAATTGCCAAAAGTTTCATCCTTAGTCTTCTGGATGAATATCCATAACTTCCTGGAGTAATCATCAACTATGGATAGAAAATACCTTGCTCTTGAATGTGATGGACACCTTGCAGGCCCCCAAAGATTAGCATGGATATAACTAATGGATCCATGAGTTCTTTGTTTGCCTTTGTTGAACTTCACTCTGCAATATTTTCCAAGTACATAGGGTTCTTTGTTTGTTCGCCTTTGCAGACCCCTTCACTGACATGGCCCAATCTCACGTGCCAAAGTTCTATTGTCAACAACGGTTTCATGAATGCAACATTTGTCGAACCACTTACAGCTTCAGCCTCAGGGGTATACAAGCCTTGTTTCTTCACGCCTCTTAAGACTTCATTTGATCCTTTCACGACTCTTAGGATACTTTTCTCTCCTTGAAAAACATATCCCTTCTTATCGAATTCACCAAGAAAAATAAAATTTCTATTTAAATCAGGTACATACCTGACTTCAGTCAATAATCAAGCTAGAATTTATTGATATTTACCATTTTTACATGGAATTATGGTAAGTTCGATGTAAATATATTCAATATGTTTCTTATCCATCACCAAATTTCATGTTTCTTCTCCATCAACAAATTTCATGTTTCTTCGTCACTAAACCACATAGTTAAAAGGCTGTAAATGAATGACAAATATATTAAATCTACATGGGTAATCACTAAAATTAAATATTAAAGCTCAATGCTATTTGTATTCACTATATTCACATTGTATTATGGTATAATAGATGTAAACAATTTATATACTTTTCTTCTTCTCCATCACCAAAATTTTGGTTTCTTCACCACTAAGAAACTAAGTTAAGAGACTACAAATGAATGACACATAATTTATACATATGCATAACAATTAAAATTAAATAATCAAGCTCAATAATATTTATATTCATCGTATTCACATTGACTTATGGTATATTATATCTAAAATTGTTCAATATTTTTCTTCACCATCTCAAAGTTTTAGATTTTTATATCACTAAGCTAAAAACATAAAAGACTATAGTATATGTAAATTATTAATCATATTTTCTTTTGCTACTCCACCATAAAATTTTAGGTTTTTACCCACGAAAAAACAAAGCTAAAAGACTATAATCCATGACATGTTTTTTTTAATATAAAATAGGTAGCAATTAAATTAAATAATCAAGCTAGAATTTATTGATATTTACCATTTTTACATGGAATTATGGTAAGTTCGATGTAAATATATTCAATATGTTTCTTCTCCATCACCAAATTTCATGTTTCTTCTCCATCAACAAATTTCATGTTTCTTCGTCACTAAACCACATAGTTAAAAGACTATAAATGAATGAAAAATAAATTAAATCTACATGGGTAATCACTAAAATTAAATATTGAAGCTCAATGCTATTTATATTCACTATATTCACATTGTATTATGGTATAATAGATGTAAACAATTTCTATACTTTTCTTCTTCTCCATCACCAAAATTTTGGTTTCGTCACCACTAAGAAACTAAGTTAAGAGACTACAAATGAATGACACATAATTTATACATATGCATAACAATTAAAATTAAATAATCAAGCTCAATATTATTTATATTCATCGTATTCACATTGACTTATGGTATATTATATCTAAAACTGTTCAATATTTTTCTTCACCATCTCAAAGTTTTAGCTTTTTTTATCACTAAGCTAAAAACATAAAAGACTATAGTATATGTAAATTATTAATCATATTTTCTTTTGCTACTCTACCATACAATTTTAGGTTTTTACCCACGAAAAAACAAAGCTAAAAGACTATAATCCATGACATGTTTTTTTATATAAAATAGGTAACAATTAAATAAAATAATCAAGCTAGAATTTATTGATATTTACCATTTTCACATGGAATTATGGTAAGTTAGATGTAAATATATTCAATACGTATCTTCTCCATCTACAAATTTCATGTTTCTTCGTCACCAAGCCACATAGTTAAAAGACTGTAAATGAATGACAAATAAATTAAATCTACATGGGTAATCACTAAAATTTAATATTGAAGCTCAATGCTATTTGTATTCACTATATTCACATTGTATTATGGTATAATAGATGTAAACAATTTCTATACTTTTCTTCTTTTCCATCACCAAAATTTTGGTTTCTTCACCACTAAGAAACTAAGTTAAGAGACTACAAATGAATGACACATGATTTATACATATGCATAACAATTAAAGTTAAATAATCAAGCTCAATGTTATTTATATTCATCGTATTCACATTGACTTATAGTATATTAAATCTAAAACTGTTATATATTTTTCTTCACCATCTCAAAGTTTTAGATTTTTTTATGACTAAGCTAAAAACATAAAAGACAATAGTATAAGTAAAATATTAATCATATTTTCTTTTGCTACTCCACCATAAAATTTTAGGTTTTTACCCACGAAAAAACAAAGCTAAAAGACTATAATCCATGACATGTTTTTCATATAAAATAGGTAACAATTAAAATAAATAATAAAGCTAGAATTTATTGATATTTACCATTTTCACATGGAATTATGGTAAGTTAGATGTAAATATACTCAATATGTTTCTTATCCATCACCAAATTTGATGTTTCTTCTCCATCAACAAATTTCATGTTTCTTCGTCACTAAACCACATAGTTAAAAGACTGTAAATGAATGACAAATAAATTAAATCTACATGGGTAATCACTAAAATTAAATATTGAAGCTCAATGCTATTTATATTCACTAAATTCACATTGTATTATGGTATAATAGATGTAAACAATTTCTACACTTTTCTTCTTCTCCATCACCAAAATTTTGATTTCTTCACCACTAAGAAACTAAGTTAAGAGACTACAAATGAATGACACATAATTTATATATATGCATAACAATTAAAATTAAATAATCAAGCTCAATATTATTAATATTCACCGTATTCACATTGACTTATGGTATAATATATCTAAAATTGTTCAACATTTTTCTTCACCATCTCAAAGTTTTAGATTTTTTTATCACTAAGCTAAAAACATTAAAGACTATAGTATATGTAAATTATTAATCATATTTTCTTTTGCTATTCCACCATAAAATTTTAGGTTTTTACCCACGAAAAAACAAAGATAAAAGACTATAATCCATGACATGTTTTTTTAATATAAAATAGGTAACAATTAAATTAAATAATCAAGCTAGAATTTATTGATATTTACCATTTTTACATGGAATTATGGTAAGTTCGATGTAAATATATTCAATATGTTTCTTCTCCATCACCAAATTTCATGTTTCTTCTCCATCAACAAATTTCATGTTTCTTCGTCACTAAACCACATAGTTAAAAGACTGTAAATGAATGACAAATAAATTAAATCTACATGGGTAATCACTAAAATTAAACATTGAAGCTCAATGCTATTTATATTCACTATATTCACATTGTATTATGGTATAATAGATGTAAACAATTTCTATACTTTTCTTCTTCTCCATCACCAAAATTTTGGTTTCTTCACCACTAAGAAACTAAGTTAAGAGACTTCAAATGAATGACACATGATTTATACATATGCATAACAATTAAAATTAAATAATCAAGCTCAATGTTATTTATATTCATCGTATTCACATTGACTTATGGTATATTAAATCTAAAACTGTTCAATATTTTTCTTCACCATCTCAAAGTTTTAGATTTTTTTATGACTAAGCTAAAAACATAAAAGACTATAATATAAGTAAAAAATTAATCATATTTTCTTTTGCTACTCTACCATAAAATTTTAGGTTTTTACCCACGAAAAAACAAAGCTAAAAGACAATAATCCATGACATGTTTTTTATATAAAATAGGTAACAATTAAAATAAATAATCAAGCTAGAATTTATTGATATTTACAATTTTTACATGGAATTATGGTAATTTAGATGTAAATATATTCAATATGTTTCTTCTCCATTAACAAATTTCATGTTTCTTCGTCACTAAACCACATAGTTAAAAGACTGTAAATGAATGACAAATATATTAAATCTACATGGGTAATCACTAAAATTAAATATTGAAGCTCAATGCTATTTGTATTCACTATATTCACATTGTATTATGGTATAATAGATGTAAACAATTTCTATACTTTTCTTCTTCTTCATCACCAAAATTTTGGTTTCTTCACCACTAAGAAACTAAGTTAAGAGACTACAAATGAATGACACATAATTTATACATATGCATAACAATTAAAATTAAATAATCAAGCTTAATATTATTTATATTCATCGTATTTACATTGACTTATGGTATATTATATCTAAAACTGTTCAATATTTTTCTTCACCATCTCAAAGTTTTAGATTTTTTTATCACTAAGCTAAAAACATAAAAGACTATAGTATATGTAAATTATTAATCATATTTTCTTTTGCTACTCCACCATAAAATTTTAGGTTTTTACCCACGAAAAAACAAAGCTAAAAGACTATAATCCATGACATGTTTTTTTTATATAAAATAGGTAACAATTAAAATAAATAACCAAGCTAGAATTTATTGATATTTACCATTTTTACATGGAATTATGGTAAGTTAGATGTAAATATATTCAATATGTTTCTTCTCCGTCTACAAATTTCATAATTCTTCGTCACCAAGCCACATAGTTAACAGACTGTAAATGAATGACAAATAAATTAAATATACATGGGTAATCACTAAAATTAAATATTGAAGCTCAATGCTATTTGTATTCACTATATTCACATTGTATTATGGTATAATAGATGTAAACAATTTCTATACTTTTCTTCTTCTCCATCACCAAAATTTTGGTTTCTTCACCACTAAGAAACTAAGTTAAGAGACTACAAATGAATGACACATGATTTATACATATGCATAACAATTAAAATTAAATAATCAAGCTCAATGTTATTTATATTCATCGTATTCACATTGACTTATGGTATATTAAATATAAAACTGTTCAATATTTTTCTTCACCATCTCAAAGTTTTAGATTTTTTTATGACTTAGCTAAAAACATAAAAGACTATAGTATAAGTAAAAAATTAATCATATTTTCTTTTGCTACACCACCATAAAATTTTAGGTTTTTACCCACGAAAAAACAAAGCTAAAAAACTATAATCCATGACATGTTTTTAATATAAAATAGGTAACAATTAAAATAAATTATCAATCTAGAATTTATTGATATTTACCATTTTCACATGGAATTATGGTAAGTTAGATGTAAATATATTCAATATGTTTCTTCTCCATCACCAAATTTCATGATTCTTCTCTATCAACAAATTTCATGTTTCTTCGTCACCAAGCCACATAGTTAAAAGACTGTAAATGAATGACAAATAAATTAAATCTACATGGGTAATCACTAAAATCAAATATTGAAGCTCAATGCTGTTTATATTCACTATATTCACATTGTATTATGGTATAATAGATGTAAACAATTTCTATACTTTTCTTCTTCTCCATCACCAAAATTTTGGTTTCTTCACCACTAAGAAACTAAGTTAAGAGACTACAAATGAATGACACATGATTTATACATATGCATAACAATTAAAATTAAATAATCAAGCTCAATGTTATTTATATTCATCGTATTCACATTGACTTATGGTATATTAAATCTAAAACTGTTCAATATTTTTCTTCACCGTCTCAAAGTTTTAGATTTTTTTATGACTAAGCTAAAAACATAAAAGACTATAATATAAGTAAAAAATTAATCATATTTTCTTTTGCTACTCTACCATTAAATTTTAGGTTTTTATCCACGAAAAAACAAAGCTAAAAGACTATAATCCATGACATGTTTTTTATATAAAATAGGTAACAATTAAAATAAATAATCAAGCTAGAATTTATTGATATTTACCATTTTCACATGGAATTATGGTAATTTAGATGTAAATATATTCAATATGTTTCTTCTCCATTAACAAATTTCATGTTTCTTCGTCACTAAACCACATAGTTAAAAGACTGTAAATGAATGACAAATATATTAAATCTACATGGGTAATCACTAAAATTAAATATTGAAGCTCAATGCTATTTGTATTCACTATATTCACATTGTATTATGGTATAATAGATGTAAACAATTTTTATACTTTTCTTCTTCTCCATCACCAAAATTTTAGTTTCTTCACCACTAAGAAACTAAGTTAAGAGACTACAAATGAATGACACATAATTTATACATATGCATAACAATTAAAATTAAATAATCAAGCTCAATATTATTTATATTCATCGTATTCACATTGACTTATGGTATATTATATCTAAAACTGTTCAATATTTTTCTTCACCATCTCAAAGTTTTAGATTTTTTTATCACTAAGCTAAAAACATAAAAGACTATAGTATATGTAATTTATTAATCATATTTTCTTTTGCTACTCCACCATTAAATTTTAGGTTTTTACCCACGAAAAAACAAAGCTAAAAGACTATAATCCATGACATGTTTTTTTTATATAAAATAGGTAACAATTAAAATAAATAATCAAGCTAGAATTTATTGATATTTACCATTTTCACATGGAATTATGGTAAGTTAGATGTAAATATATTCAATATGTTTCTTCTCCATCTACAAATTTCATAATTCTTCGTCACCAAGCCACATAGTTAACAGACTGTAAATGAATGACAAATAAATTAAATCTACATGGGTAATCACTAAAATTAAATATTGAAGCTCAATGCTATTTGTATTCACTATATTCACATTGTATTATGGTATAATAGATGTAAACAATTTCTATACTTTTCTTCTTCTCCATCACAAAAATTTTGGTTTCTTCACCACTAAGAAACTAAGTTAAGAGACTATAAATGAATGACACATGATTTATACATATGCATAACAATTAAAATTAAATAATCAAGCTCAATGTTATTTATATTCATCGTATTCACTTTGACTTATGGTATATTAAATATAAAACTGTTCAATATTTTTCTTCATCATCTCAAAGTTTTAGATTTTTTTTATGACTAAGCTAAAAACATAAAATACTATAGTATAAGTAAAAAATTAATCATATTTTCGTTTGCTACTCCACCATAAAATTTTAGGTTTTTACCCACGAAAAAACAAAGCTAAAAAACTATAATCCATGACATGTTTTTAATATAAAATAGGTAACAATTAAAATAAATAATCAAGCTAGAATTTATTGATATTTACCATTTTCACATGGAATTATGGTAAGTTAGATGTAAATATATTCAATATGTTTCTTCTCCATCACCAAATTTCATGATTCTTCTCCATCAACAAATTTCATGTTTCTTCGTCACCAAGCCACATAGTTAAAAGACTGTAAATGAATGACAAATAAATTAAATCTACATGGGTAATCACTAAAATTAAATATTGAAGCTCAATGCTATTTATATTCACTATATTCACAGTGTATTATGGTATAATAGATGTAAACAATTTCTATACTTTTCTTCTTCTCCATCACCAAAATTTTGGTTTCTTCACCACTAAGAAACTAAGTTAAGAGACTACAAATGAATGACACATGATTTATACATATGCATAATAATTAAAATTAAATAATCAAGCTCAATGTTATTTATATTCATCGTATTCACATTGACTTATGGTATATTAAATCTAAAACTGTTCATTATTTTTCTTCACCATCTCAAAGTTTTAGATTTTTTTATGACTAAGCTAAAAACATAAAAAACTATAATATAAGTAAAAAATTTATCATATTTTATTTTGCAACTCCACCATAAAATTTTAGGTTTTTTCCCACGAAAAAAACAAAGCTAAAAGACTATAATCCATGACATGTTTTTTATATAAAATAGGTAACAATTAAAATAAATAATCAAGCTAGAATTTATTGATATTTAGCATTTTCATATGGAATTATGGTAATTTATATGTAAATATATTCAATATGTTTCTTCTCCATCAACAAATTTTATGTTTCTTCGTCACTAAACCACATAGTTAAAAGACTGTAAATGAATGACAAATATATTAAATCTACATGGGTAATCACTAAAATTAAATATTAAAGCTCAATGCTATTTGTATTCACTATATTCACATTGTATTATGGTATAATAGATGTAAACAATTTCTATACTTTTCTTCTTCTCCATCACCAAAATTTTGGTTTCTTCACCACTAAGAAACTAAGTTAAGAGACTACAAATGAATGACACATAATTTATACATATGCATAACAATTAAAATTAAATAATCAAGCTCAATATTATTTATATTCATCGTATTCACATTGACTTATGGTATATTAAATCTAAAACTGTTCAATATTTTTCTTCACCATCTCAAAGTTTTAGATTTTTTTTATCACTACGCTAAAAACATAAAAGACTATAGTATAAGTAAAAAATTAATCATATTTTCTTTTGCTACTCCACCATAAAATTTTAGGTTTTTACCCACGAAAAAACAAAGCTAAAAGACTATAATCCATGACATGTTTTTTATATAAAATACGTAACAATTAAAATAAATAATCAAGGTAGAATTTATTGATATTTACCATTTTTATATGGAATTATGGTAATTTAGATGTAAATATATTCAATATGTTTCTTCTCCATCAACAAATTTCATGTTTCTTCGTCACTAAACCACATAGTTAAAAGACTGTAAATGAATGACAAATATATTAAATCTACATGGGTAATAACTAAAATTAAATATTAAAGCTCAATGCTATTTGTATTCACTATATTCACATTGTATTATGGTATAATAGATGTAAACAATTTCTATACTTTTCTTCTTCTCCATCACCAAAATTTTGGTTTCTTCACCACTAAGAAACTAAGTTAAGAGACTACAAATGAATGACACATAATTTATACATATGCATAACAATTAAAATTAAATAATCAAGCTCAATATTATTTATATTCATCGTATTCACATTGACTTATGGTATATTATATCTAAAACTGTTCACTATTTTTCTTCACCATCTCAAAGTTTTAGATTTTTTTATCACTAAGCTAAAAACATAAAAGACTATAGTATATGTAAATTATTAATCATATTTTCTTTTGCTACTCCACCATAAAACTTTAGGTTTTTACCCACGAAAAAACAAAGCTAAAAGACTATAATCCATGACATGTTTTTTTATATAAAATAGGTAACAATTAAAATAAATAATCAAGCTAGAATTTATTGATAATTACCATTTTCACATGGAATTATGGTAAGTTAGATGTAAATATATTCAATATGTTTCTTCTCCATCAACAAATTTCATGTTTCTTCGTCACTAAGCCACATAGTTAAAAGACTGTAAATGAATGACAAATAAATTAAATCTACATGGGTAATCACTAAAATTAAATATTGAAGCTCAATACTATTTGTATTCACTATATTCACATTGTATTATGGTATAATAGATGTAAACAATTTCTATACTTTTCTTCTTCTCCATCACCAAAATTTTGGTTTCTTCACCACTAAGAAACTAAGTTAAGAGACTACAAATGAATGACACATGATTTATACATATGCATAACAATTAAAATTAAATAATCAAGCTCAACGTTATTTATATTCATCGTATTCACATTGACTTATGGTATATTAAATCTAAAACTGTTCAATATTTTTCTTCACCATCTCAAAGTTTTAGATTTTTTATGACTAAGCTAAAAACATAAAAGACTATAGTATAAGTAAAAAATTAATCATATTTTCTTTTGCTACTCCACCATAAAATTTTAGGTTTTTACCCACGAAAAAACAAAGCTAAAAGACTATAATCCATGACATGTTTTTTATATAAAATAGGTAACAATTAAAATAAATAATCAAGCTAGAATTTATTGATATTTACCATTTTCACATGGAATTATGGTAAGTTAGATGTAAATATATTCAATATGTTTCTTCTCCATCAACAAATTTCATGTTTCTTCGTCACTAAGCCACATAGTTAAAAGACTGTAAATGAATGACAAATAAATTAAATCTACATGGGTAATCACTAAAATTAAATATTGAAGCTCAATGCTATTTGTATTCACTATATTCACATTGTACTATGGTATAATAGATGTAAACAATTTCTATACTTTTCTTCTTCTCCATCACCAAAATTTTGGTTTCTTCACCATTAAGAAACTAAGTTAAGAGACTACAAATGAATGACACATGATTTATACATATGCATAATAATTAAAATTAAATAATCAAGCTCAATCTTATTTATATTCATCGTATTCACATTGACTTATGGTATATTAAATCTAAAACTGTTCATTATTTTTCTTCACCATCTCAAAGTTTTAGATTTTTTTATGACTAAGCTAAAAACATAAAAGACTATAATATAAGTAAAAAATTTATCATATTTTCTTTTGCAACTCCACCATAAAATTTTAGGTTTTTTCCCACGAAAAAAACAAAGCTAAAAGACTATAATCCATGACATGTTTTTAATATAAAATAGGTAACAATTAAAATAAATAATCAAGCTAGAATTTATTGATATTTACCATTTTCACATGGAATTATGGTAAGTTAGATGTAAATATATTCAATATGTTTCTTCTCCATCACCAAATTTCATGATTCTTCTCCATCAACAAATTTCATGTTTCTTCGTCACCAAGCCACATAGTTAAAAGACTGTAAATGAATGACAAATAAATTAAATCTACATGGGTAATCACTAAAATCAAATATTGAAGCTCAATGCTATTTATATTCACTATATTCACACTGTATTATGGTATAATAGATGTAAACAATTTCTATACTTTTCTTCTTCTCCATCACCAAAATTTTGGTTTCTTCACCACTAAGAAACTAAGTTAAGAGACTATAAATGAATGACACATGATTTATACATATGCATAATAATTAAAATTAAATAATCAAGCTCAGTGTTATTAATATTCATCGTATTCACATTGACTTATGGTATATTAAATCTAAAACTGTTCATTATTTTTCTTCACCATCTCAAAGTTTTAGATTTTTTTTATGACTAAGCTAAAAACATAAAAGACTATAATATAAGTAAAAAATTTATCATATTTTCTTTTGCAACTCCACCATAAAATTTTAGGTTTTTTCCCACGAAAAAAACAAAGCTAAAAGACTATAATCCATGACATGTTTTTCATATAAAATAGGTAACAATTAAAATAAATAATCAAGCTAGAATTTATTGATATTTACCATTTTCATATGGAATTATGGTAATTTATATGTAAATATATTCAATATGTTTCTTCTCCATCAACAAATTTTATGTTTCTTCGTCACTAAACCACATAGTTAAAAGACTGTAAATGAATGACAAATAAATTAAATCTACATGTGTAATCACTAAAATTAAATATTGAAGCTCAATGCTATTTGTATTCACTATATTCACATTGTATTATGGTATAATAGATGTAAACAATTTCTATACTTTTCTTCTTCTCCATCACCAAAATTTTGGTTTCTTCACCACTAAGAAACTAAGTTAAGAGACTACAAATGAATGACACATAATTTATACATATGCATAACAATTGAAATTTAATATAAAGCTCAATATTATTTATATTCATCGTATTCACATTGACTTATGGTATATTATATCTAAAACTGTTCAATATTTTTCTTCACCATCTCAAAGTTTTAGATTTTTTTATCACTAAGCTAAAAACATAAAAGACTATAGTATATGTAAATTATTAATCATATTTTCTTTTGCTACTCCACCATAAAATTTTTGGTTTTTAACCACAAAAAAATAAAGCTAAAAGACTATAATCCATGACAAGTTTGTTTATATAAAATAGGTAACAATTAAAATAAATAATCAAGCTAGAATTTATTGATATTTACCATTTTCACATGGAATTATGGTAAGTTAGATATAAATATATTCAATATGTTTCTTCTCCATCTACAAATTTCATGTTTCTTCGTCACCAAGCCACATAGTTAAAAGACTGTAAATGAATGACAAATAAATTAAATCTACATGGGTAATCACTAAAATTAAATATTGAAGCTCAATGCTATTTGTATTCACTATATTCACATTTTATTATGGTATAATAGATGTAAACAATTTCTATACTTTTCTTCTTCTTCATGACCAAAATTTTGGTTTCTTAACCACTAAGAAACTAAGTTAAGAGAGTACAAATGAATGACACATGATTTATACATATGCATAACAATTAAAATTAAATAATCAAGCTCAATATTATTTATATTCATCGTATTCACATTGACTTATGGTATATTACATCTAAAACTGTTCAATATTTTTCTTCACCATCTCAAAGTTTTAGATTTTTTTATCAATAAGCTAAAAACGTAAAAGACTATAGTATATGTAAAAAATTAATTATATTTTCTTTTGCTACTCCATTAGAAAATTTTAGGTTTTACCAACGAAAAAACAAAGCTAAAAGACTATAATCCATGACATGTTTTTTATATAAAATAGGTAACAATTAAAATAAATAATCAAGCAAGAATTTATTGATATTTACTATTTTCACATTGAATTATGGTAAGTTAGATGTAAATATATTCAATATGTTTCTTCTCCATCATCAAATTTCTTGTTTCTTCGTCACTAAGCCACATAGTTAAAAGACTGTAAATGAATGACAAATAAATTAAATCTACATGGGTAATCACTAAAATTAAATATTGAAGCTCAATGCTATTTGTATTCACTATGTTCACATTGTATTATCGTATAATAGATGTAAACAATTTCTATACTTTTCTTCTTCTCCATCACCAAAATTTTGGTTTCTTCACCACTAAGAAACTAAGTTAAGAGACTACAAATGAATGACACATAATTTATACATATGCATTAAAATTAAAATTAAATAATCAAGCTCAATATTATTTTTATTCATCGTATTCACATTGACTTATGGTATATTATATCTAAAACTGTTCACTATTTTTCTTCACCATCTCAAAGTTTTAGATTTTTTTATCACTAAGCTAAAAACATAAAAGACTATAGTATATGTAAATTATTAATCATATTTTCTTTTGCTACTCCACCATAAAATTTTAGGTTTTTACCCACGAAAAAACAAAGCTAAAAGACTATAATCCATGACATGTTTTTTTATATAAAATAGGTAACAATTAAAATAAATAATCAAGCTAGAATTTATTGATAATTACCATTTTCACATGGAATTATGGTAAGTTAGATGTAAATATATTCAATATGTTTCTTCTCCATCAACAAATTTCATGTTTCTTCGTCACTAAGCCACATAGTTAAAAGACTGTAAATGAATGACAAATAAATTAAATCTACATGGGTAATCACTAAAATTAAATATTGAAGCTCAATGCTATTTGTATTCACTATATTCACATTGTATTATGGTATAATAGATGTAAACAATTTTTATACTTTTCATCTTCTCCATCACCAAAATTTTGGTTTCTTCACCACTAAGAAACTAAGTTAAGAGACTACAAATGAATGACACATAATTTATACATATGCATAACAATTAAAATTAAATAATCAAGCTCAATATTATTTATATTCATCGTATTCACATTGACTTATGGTATATTAAATCTAAAACTGTTCAATATTTTTCTTCACCATCTCAAAGTTTTAGATTTTTTTATGACTAAGCTAAAAACATAAAAGACTATAGTATAAGTAAAAAATTAATCATATTTTCTTTTGCTACTCCACCATAAAATTTTAGGTTTTTACCCACGAAAAAACAAAGCTAAAAGACTATAATCCATGACATGTTTTTTTATATAAAATAGGTAACAATTAAAATAAATAATCAAGCTAGAATTTATTGATATTTACCATTTTCACATGGAATTATGGTAAGTTAGATGTAAATATATTCAATATGTTTCTTCTCCATCAACAAATTTCATGTTTCTTCGTCACTAAGCCACATAGTTAAAAGAATGTAAATGAATGACAAATAAATTAAATATACATGGGTAATCACTAAAATTAAATATTGAAGCTCAATGCTATTTGTATTCACTATATTCACATTGTATTATGGTATAATAGATGTAAACAATTTCTATACTTTTGTTCTTCTCTATCACCAAAAATTTGGTTTCTTCACCACTAAGAAACTAAGTTAAGAGACTACAAATGAATGACACATAATTTATACATATGCATAACAATTAAAATTAAATAATCAAGTTCAATATTATTTATATTCATCGTATTCACATTGACTTATGGTATATTATATCTAAAACTGTTCAATATTTTTCTTCACCATCTCAAAGTTTTAGATTTTTTTTATCACTAAGCTAAAAACATAAAAGACTATAGTATATGTAAATTATTAATCATATTTTCTTTTGCTACTCCACCATAAAATTTTAGGTTTTTACCCACGAAAAAACAAAGCTAAAAGACTATAATCCATGACATGTTTTTTTTATATAAAATAGGTAACAATTAAAATAAATAATCAAGCTAGAATTTATTGATATTTACCATTTTCACATGGAATTATGGTAAGTTAGATGTAAATATATTCAATATGTTTCTTCTCCATCAACAAATTTCATGTTTCTTCGTCACCAAGCCACATAGTTAAAAGACTGTAAATGAATGACAAATAAATTAAATCTACATGGGTAATCACTAAAATCAAATATTGAAGCTCAATGCTATTTGTATTCACTATATTAACATTGTATTATGGTATAATAGATGTAAACAATTTCTATACTTTTCTTCTTCTCCATCACCAAAATTTTGGTTTCATCACCACTAAGAAACTAAGTTAAGAGACTACAAATGAATGACACATAATTTATACATATGCATAACAATTAAAATTAAATAATCAAGCTCAATATTATTTATATTCATCGTATTCACATTGACTTATGGTATATTATATCTAAAACTGTTCAATATTTTTCTTCACCATCTCAAAGTTTTAGATTTTTTTATCACTAAGCTAAAAACATAAAAGACTATAGTATATGTAAAAAATTTATCATATTTTCTTTTGCAACTCCACCATAAAATTTTAGGTTTTTACCCACGAAAAAACAAAGCTAAAAGACTATAATCCGTGACATGTTTTTTATATAAAATAGGTAACAATTAAAATAAATAATCAAGCTAGAATTTATAGATATTTACCATTTTCATATGATATTATGGTAATTTAGATGTAAATATATTCAATATGTTTCTTCTCCATCAACAAATTTCATGTTTCTTCGTCACTAAACCACATAGTTAAAAGACTGTAAATGAATGACAAATATATTAAATCTACATGGGTAATCACTAAAATTAAATATTAAAGCTCAATGCTATTTGTATTCACTATATTCACATTGTATTATGGTATAATAGATGTAAACAATTTCTATACTTTTCTTCTTCTCCATCACCAAAATTTTGGTTTCTTCACCACTAAGAAACTAAGTTAAGAGACTACAAATGTATGACACATAATTTATACATATGCATAACAATTAAAATTAAATAATCTAGCTCAATATTATTTATATTCATCATATTCACATTGACTTATGGTATATTATATCTAAAACTGTTCAATATTTTTCTTCACCATCTCAAAGTTTTAGATTTTTTTATCACTAAGCTAAAAACATAAAAGACTATAGTATATGTAAATTATTAATCATATTTTCTTTTGCTACTCCACCATAAAATTTTAGGTTTTTACCCACAAAAAAACAAAGCTAAAAGACTATAATCCATGACATGTTTTTTTATATAAAATAGGTAACAATTAAAATAAATAATCAAGCTAGAATTTATTGATATTTACCATTTTCACATGGAATTATGGTAAGTTAGATGTAAATATATTCAATATGTTTCTTCTCCATCTACAAATTTCATGTTTCTTCGTCACCAAGCCACATAGTTAAAAGACTGTAAATGAATGACAAATAAATTAAATCTACATGGGTAATCACTAAAATTAAATATTGAAGCTCAATGCTATTTGTATTCAATATATTCACATTGTAGTATGGTATAATAGATGTAAACAATTTCAATATTTTTCTTCTTCTTCATGACCAAAATTTTGGTTTCTACACCACTAAGAAACTAAGTTAAGAGACTACAAATGAATGACACATGATTTATACATATGCATAACAATTAAAATTAAATAATCAAGCTCAATGTTATTTATATTCATCGTATTCACATTGACTTATGGTATATTAAATCTAAAACTGTTCAATATTTTTCTTCACCATCTCAAAGTTTTAGATTTTTTTATGACTACGCTAAAAACATAAAAAACTATAGTATAAGTAAAAAATTAATCATATTTTCTTTTGCTACTCCACCCTAAAATTTTAGGTTTTTACCCACGAAAAAACAAAGCTAAAAGACTATAATCCATGACATGTTTTTTATATAAAATAGGTAACAATTAAAATAAATAATCAAGCTAGAATTTATTGATATTTACCATTTTCACATGGAATTATGGTAAGTTAGATGTAAATATATTCAATATGTTTCTTCTCCATCAACAAATTTCATGTTTCTTCGTCACTAAGCCACATAGTTAAAAGACTGTAAATGAATGACAAATAAATTAAATCTAACTGGGAAATCACTAAAATTAAATATTGAAGCTCAATGCTATTTGTATTCACTATATTCACATTGTATTATGGTAAAATAGATGTAAACAATTTCTATACTTTTGTTCTTCTCCATCACCAAAATTTTGGTTTCTTCACCACTAAGAAACTAAGTTAAGAGACTACAAATGAATGACACATAATTTATACATATGCATAACAATTAAAATTAAATAATCAAGCTCAATATTATTTATGTTCATCGTATTCACATTGACTTATGGTATATTATATCTAAAACTGTTCAATATTTTTCTTCACCATCTCGAAGTTTTAGATTTTTTTATCACTAAGCTAAAAACATAAAAGACTATAGTATATGTAAATTATTAATCATATTTTCTTTTGCTACTCCACCATAAAATTTTAGGTTTTTACCCACAAAAAAACAAAGCTAAAAGAATATAATCCATGACATGTTTTTTTATATAAAATAAGTAACAATTAAAATAAATAATCAAGCTAGAATTTATTGATATTTACCATTTTCACATGGAATTATGGTAAGTTAGATGTAAATATATTCAATATGTTTCTTCTCCATCAACAAATTTCATGTTTCTTCGTCACTAAGCCACATAGTTAAAAGACTGTAAATGAATGACAAATAAATTAAATCTAACTGGGAAATCACTAAAATTAAATATTGAAGCTCAATGCTATTTGTATTCACTATATTCACATTGTATTATGGTAAAATAGATGTAAACAATTTCTATACTTTTGTTCTTCTCCATCACCAAAATTTTGGTTTCTTCACCACTAAGAAACTAAGTTAAGAGACTACAAATGAATGACACATAATTTATACATATGCATAACAATTAAAATTAAATAATCAAGCTCAATATTATTTATATTCATCGTATTCACATTGACTTATGGTATATTATATCTAAAACTGTTCAATATTTTTCTTCACCATCTCGAAGTTTTAGATTTTTTTATCACTAAGCTAAAAACATAAAAGACTATAGTATATGTAAATTATTAATCATATTTTCTTTTGCTACTCCACCATAAAATTTTAGGTTTTTACCCACAAAAAAACAAAGCTAAAAGAATATAATCCATGACATGTTTTTTTATATAAAATAAGTAACAATTAAAATAAATAATCAAGCTAGAATTTATTGATATTTACCATTTTCACATGGAATTATGGTAAGTTAGATGTAAATATATTCAATATGTTTCTTCTCCATCTACAAATTTCATGTTTCTTCGTCACCAAGCCACATAGTTAAAAGACTGTAAATGAATGACAAATAAATTAAATCTACATGGATAATCACTAAAATTAAATATTGAAGCTCAATGCTATTTGTATTCACTATATTCACATTGTATTATGGTATAATAGATGTAAACAATTTCTATACTTTTCTTCTTCTTCATGACCAAAATTTTGGTTTCTTCACCACTAAGAAACTAAGTTAAGAGACTACAAATGAATGACACATGATTTATACATATGCATAACAATTAAAATTAAATAATCAAGCTCAACGTTATTTATATTCATCGTATTCACATTGACTTATGGTATATTAAATCTAAAACTGTTCAATATTTTTCTTCACCATCTCAAAGTTTTAGATTTTTTTATGACTAAGCTAAAAACATAAAAGATTATAGTATAAGTAAAAAATTAATCATATTTTCTTTTGCTACTCCACCATAAAATTTTAGGTTTTTACCCACGAAAAAACAAAGCTAAAAGACTATAATCCATGACATGTTTTTTATATAAAATAGGTAACAATTAAAATAAATAATCAAGCTAGAATTTATTGTTATTTACCATTTTCACATGGAATTATGGTAAGTTAGATGTAAATATATTCAATATGTTTCTTCTCCATCAACAAATTTCATGTTTCTTCGTCACTAAGCCACATAGTTAAAAGACTGTAAATGAATGACAAATAAATTAAATCTAACTGGGAAATCACTAAAATTAAATATTGAAGCTCAATGCTATTTGTATTCACTATATTCACATTGTATTATGGTAAAATAGATGTAAACAATTTCTATACTTTTGTTCTTCTCCATCACCAAAATTTTGGTTTCTTCACCACTAAGAAACTAAGTTAAGAGACTACAAATGAATGACACATAATTTATACATATGCATAACAATTAAAATTAAATAATCAAGCTCAATATTATTTATATTCATCGTATTCACATTGACTTATGGTATATTATATCTAAAACGGTTCAATATTTTTCTTCACCATCTCGAAGTTTTAGATTTTTTTATCACTAAGCTAAAAACATAAAAGACTATAGTATATGTAAATTATTAATCATATTTTCTTTTGCTACTCCACCATAAAATTTTAGGTTTTTACCCACAAAAAAACAAAGCTAAAAGACTATAATCCATGACATGTTTTTTTTATATAAAATAAGTAACAATTAAAATAAATAATCAAGCTAGAATTTATTGATATTTACCATTTTCACATGGAATTATGGTAAGTTAGATGTAAATATATTCAATATGTTTCTTCTCCATCTACAAATTTCATGTTTCTTCGTCACCAAGCCACATAGTTAAAAGACTGTAAATGAATGACAAATAAATTAAATCTACATGGGTAATCACTAAAATTAAATATTGAAGCTCAATGCTATTTGTATTCACTATATTCACATTGTATTATGGTATAATAGATGTAAACAATTTCTATACTTTTCTTCTTCTTCATGACCAAAATTTTGGTTTCTTCACCACTAAGAAACTAAGTTAAGAGACTACAAATGAATGACACATGATTTATACATATGCATAACAATTAAAATTAAATAATCAAGCTCAACGTTATTTATATTCATCGTATTCACATTGACTTATGGTATATTAAATCTAAAACTGTTCAATATTTTTCTTCACCATCTCAAAGTTTTAGATTTTTTTATGACTAAGCTAAAAACATAAAATATTATAGTATAAGTAAAAAATTAATCATATTTTCTTTTGCTACTCCACATAAAATTTTAGGTTTTTACCCACGAAAAAACAAAGCTAAAAGACTATAATCCATGACATGTTTTTTTTATATAAAATAAGTAACAATTAAAATAAATAATCAAGCTAGAATTTATTGATATTTACCATTTTCACATGGAATTATGGTAAGTTAGATGTAAATATATTCAATATGTTTCTTCTCCATCTACAAATTTCATGTTTCTTCGTCACCAAGCCACATAGTTAAAAGACTGTAAATGAATGACAAATAAATTAAATCTACATTGTTAATCACTAAAATTAAATATTGAAGCTCAATGCTATTTGTATTCACTATATTCACATTGTATTATGGTATAATAGATGTAAACAATTTCTATACTTTTCTTCTTCTTCATGACCAAAATTTTGGTTTCTTCACCACTAAGAAACTAAGTTAAGAGACTACAAATGAATGACACATGATTTATACATATGCATAACAATTAAAATTAAATAATCAAGCTCAACGTTATTTATATTCATCGTATTCACATTGACTTATGGTATATTAAATCTAAAACTGTTCAATATTTTTCTTCACCATCTCAAAGTTTTAGATTTTTTTATGACTAAGCTAAAAACATAAAATATTATAGTATAAGTAAAAAATTAATCATATTTTCTTTTGCTACTCCACATAAAATTTTAGGTTTTTACCCACGAAAAAACAAAGCTAAAAGACTATAATCCATGACATGTTTTTTTATATAAAATAGGTAACAATTAAAATAAATAATCAAGCTAGAATTTATTGATATTTACCATTTTCACATGGAATTATGGTAAGTTAGATGTAAATATATTCAATATGTTTCTTCTCCATCAACAAATTTCATGTTTCTTCGTCACTAAGCCACATAGTTAAAAGACTGTAAATGAATGACAAATAAATTAAATCTAAATGGGTAATCACTAAAATTAAATATTGAAGCTCAATGCTATTTGTATTCACTATATTCACATTGTATTATGGTATAATAGATGTAAACAATTTCTATACTTTTCTTCTTCTCCATCACCAAAATTTTGGTTTCTTCACCACTAAGAAATTAAGTTAAGAGACTACAAATGAATGATACATGATTTATACATATGCATAACAATTAAAATTAAATAATCAAGCTCAATATTATTTATATTCATCGTATTCACATTGACTTATGGTATATTATATCTAAAACGGTTCAATATTTTTCTTCACCATCTCGAAGTTTTAGATTTTTTTATCACTAAGCTAAAAACATAAAAGACTATAGTATATGTAAATTATTAATCATATTTTCTTTTGCTACTCCACCATAAAATTTTAGGTTTTTACCCACAAAAAAACAAAGCTAAAAGAATATAATCCATGACATGTTTTTTTATATAAAATAAGTAACAATTAAAATAAATAATCAAGCTAGAATTTATTGATATTTACCATTTTCACATGGAATTATGGTAAGTTAGATGTAAATATATTCAATATGTTTCTTCTCCATCTACAAATTTCATGTTTCTTCGTCACCAAGCCACATAGTTAAAAGACTGTAAATGAATGACAAATAAATTAAATCTACATGGATAATCACTAAAATTAAATATTGAAGCTCAATGCTATTTGTATTCACTATATTCACATTGTATTATGGTATAATAGATGTAAACAATTTCTATACTTTTCTTCTTCTTCATGACCAAAATTTTGGTTTCTTCACCACTAAGAAACTAAGTTAAGAGACTACAAATGAATGACACATGATTTATACATATGCATAACAATTAAAATTAAATAATCAAGCTCAACGTTATTTATATTCATCGTATTCACATTGACTTATGGTATATTATATCTAAAATTGTTCAATATTTTTCTTCACCATCTCAAAGTTTTAGATTTTTTTATCACTATGCTAAAAACATAAAAGACTATAGTATATGTAAAAAATTTATCATATTTTCTTTTGCAACTCCACCATAAAATTTTAGGTTTTTACCCACGAAAAAACAAAGCTAAAAGACTATAATCCATGTCATGTTTTTTATATAAAATAGGTAACAATTAAAGTAAATAATCAAGCTAGAATTTATTGATATTTACCATTTTCACATGGAATTATGGTAATTTAGATGTAAATATATTCAATATGTTTCTTCTCCATCAACAAATTTCATGTTTCTTCGTCACTAAACCACATAGTTAAAAGACTGTAAATGAATGACAAATATATTAAATCTACATGGGTAATCACTAAAATTAAATATTAAAGCTCAATGCTATTTGTATTCACTATATTCACATTGTATTATGGTATAATAGATGTAAACAATTTCTATACTTTTCTTCTTCTCCATCACCAAAATTTTGGTTTCTTCACCACTAAGAAACTAAGTTAAGAGACTACAAATGAATGACACATAATTTATACATATGCATAACAATTGAAATTTAATATAAAGCTCAATATTATTTATATTCATCGTATTCACATTGACTTATGGTATATTATATCTAAAACTGTTCAATATTTTTCTTCACCATCTCAAAGTTTTAGATTTTTTTATCACTAAGCTAAAAACATAAAAGACTATAGTATATGTAAATTATTAATCATATTTTCTTTTGCTACTCCACCATAAAATTTTAGGTTTTTAACCACAAAAAAATAAAGCTAAAAGACTATAATCCATGACATGTTTTTTTATATAAAATAGGTAACAATTAAAATAAATAATCAAGCTAGAATTTATTGATATTTACCATTTTCACATGGAATTATGGTAAGTTAGATTTAAATATATTCAATATGTTTCTTCTCCATCTACAAATTTCATGTTTCTTCGTCACCAAGCCACATAGTTAAAAGACTGTAAATGAATGACAAATAAATTAAATCTACATGGGTAATCACTAAAATTAAATACTGAAGCTCAATGCTATTTGTATTCACTATATTCACATTTTATTATGGTATAATAGATGTAAACAATTTCTATACTTTTCTTCTTCTTCATGACCAAAATTTTGGTTTCTTCACCACTAAGAAACTAAGTTAAGAGACTACAAATGAATGCCACATGATTTATACATATGCATAACAATTAAAATTAAATAATCAAGCTCAATGTTATTTATATTCATCGTATTCACATTGACTTATGGTATATTAAATCTAAAACTGTTCAATATTTTTCTTCACCATCTCAAAGTTTTAGATTTTTTTATGACTAAGCTAAAAACATAAAAGGCTATAGTATAAGTAAAAAATTAATCATATTTTCTTTTGCTACTCCACCATAAAATTTTAGGTTTTTACCCACGAAAAAACAAAGCTAAAAGACTATAATCCATGACATGTTTTTTTATATATAAAATAGGTAACAATTAAAATAAATAATCAAGCTAGAATTTATTGATATTTACCATTTTCACATGGAATTATGGTAAGTTAGATGTAAATATATTCAATATGTTTCTTCTCCATCAACAAATTTCATGTTTCTCCGTCACTAAGCCACATAGTTAAAAGACTGTAAATGAATGACAAATAAATTAAATCTACATGGGTAATCACTAAAATTAAATATTGAAGCTCAATGCTATTTGTATTCACTATATTCACATTGTATTATGGTATAATAGATGTAAACAATTTCTATACTTTTCTTCTTCTCCATCACCAAAATTTTGGTTTCTTCACCACTAAGAAACTAAGTTAAGAGACTACAAATGAATGACACATGATTTATAGATATGCATAACAATTAAAATTAAATAGTCAAGCTCAATGTTATTTATATTTACCGTATTCACATTAACTTATGGTATATTAAATCTAAAACTGTTCAATATTTTTCTTCACCATCTCAAAGTTTTAGATTTTTTTATGACTAAGCTAAAAACATAAAAGACTATAGTATAAGTAAATAATTAATCATATTTTCTTTTGCTACTCCACTATAAAATTTTAGGTTTTTACCCACGAAAAAACAAAGCTAAAAGACTATAATCCATGACATGTTTTTAATATAAAATAGGTAACAATTAAAATAAATAATCAAGCTAGAATTTATTGATATTTACCATTTTCACATGGAATTATGGTAAGTTAGATGTAAATATATTAAATATGTTTCTTCTCCATCACCAAATTTCATGATTCTTCTCCATCAACAAATTTCATGTTTCTTCGTCACTAAACCACATAGTTTAAAGACTGTAAATGAATGACAAATAAATTAAATCTACATGGGTAATCACTAAAATTAAATATTGAAGCTCAATGCTATTTGTATTCACTATATTCACATTGTATAATGGTATAATAGATGTAAACAACTTCTATACTTTTCTTCTTCTCAATCTCCAAAATTTTGGTTTCATCACCACTAAGAAACTAAGTTAAGAGACTACAAATGAATGACACATAATTTATACATATGCATAACAATTAAAATTAAATAATCAAGCTCAATATTATTTATATTCATCGTATTCACATTGACTTATGGTATATTATATCTAAAACTGTTCAATATTTTTCTTCACCATCTCAAAGTTTTAGATTTTTTTATCACTAAGCTAAAAATATAAAAGACTATAGTATATGTAAAAAATTTATCATATTTTCTATTGCAACTCCACCATAAAATTTTAGGTTTTTACCCACTAAAAAACAAAGCTAAAAGACTACAATCCATGACATGTTTTTTATATAAAATAGGTAACAATTAAAATAAATAATCAAGCTAGAATTTATTGATATTTACCATTTTCACATGGAATTATGGTAATTTATATGTAAATATATTCAATATGTTTCTTCTCCATCAACAAATTTCATGTTTCTTCGTCACTAAACCACATAGTTAAAAGACTGTAAATGAATGACAAATAAATTAAATCTACATGGGTAATCACTAAAATTAAATATTGAAGCTCAATGCTATTTATATTCACTATATTCACATTGTATTATGGTATAATAGATGTAAACAATTTCTATACTTTTCTTCTTCTCCATCTCCAAAATTTTGGTTTCATCACCACTAAGAAACTAAGTTAAGAGACTACAAATGAATGACACATAATTTATACATATGCATAACAATTAAAATTAAATAATCAAGCTCAATATTATTTATATTCATCGTATTCACATTGACTTATGGTATATTATATCTAAAACTGTTCAATATTTTTCTTCACCATCTCAAAGTTTTAGATTTTTTTATCACTAAGCTAAAAACATAAAAGACTATAGTATATGTAAATTATTAATCATATTTTCTTTTGCTACTCCACCATAAAATTTTAGGTTTTTACCCACTAAAAAACAAAGCTAAAAGACTATAATCCATGACATGTTTTTTTATATAAAATAGGTAACAATTAAAATAAATAATCAAGCTAGAATTTATTGATATTTACCATTTTCACATGGAATTATGGTAAGTTAGATGTAAATATATTCAATATGTTTCTTCTCCATCAACAAATTTCATGTTTCTTCGTCACTAAGCCACATAGTTAAAAGACTGTAAATGAATGACAAATAAATTAAATCTACATGGGTAATCACTAAAATTAAATATTGAAGCTCAATGCTATTTGTATTCACTATATTCACATTGTATTATGGTATAATAGATGTAAACAATTTCTATATTTTTCTTCTTCTTCATGACCAAAATTTTGGTTTCTTCACCACTAAGAAACTAAGTTAAGAGACTACAAATGAATGACACATGATTTATACATATGCATAACAATTAAAATTAAATAATCAAGCTCAATGTTATTTATATTTACCGTATTCACATTAACTTATGGTATATTAAATCTAAAACTGTTCAATATTTTTCTTCACCATCTCAAAGTTTTAGATTTTTTTATGACTAAGCTAAAAACGTAAAAGACTATAGTATAAGTAAAAAATTAATCATATTTTCTTTTGCTACTCCACCATAAAATTTTAGGTTTTTACCCACGAAAAAACAAAGCTAAAAGACTATAATCCATGACATGTTTTTTTATATATAAAATAGGTAACAATTAAAATAAATAATCAAGCTAGAATTTATTGATATTTACCATTTTCACATGGAATTATGGTAAGTTAGATGTAAATATATTCAATATGTTTCTTCTCCATCAACAAATTTTATGTTTCTTCGTCACCAAGCCACATAGTTAAAAGACTGTAAATGAATGACAAATAAATTAAATCTACATGGGTAATCACTAAAATCAAATATTGAAACTCAATGCTATTTGTATTCACTATATTCACATTGTATTATGGTATAATAGATGTAAACAATTTATATACTTCTCTTCTTCTCCATCACCAAAATTTTGGTTTCATCACCACTAACAAACTAAGTTAAGAGACTACAAATGAATGACACATAATTTATACATATGCATAACAATTAAAATTAAATAATCAAGCTCAATATTATTTATATTAATCGTATTCACATTGACTTATGGTATATTATATCTAAAATTGTTCAATATTTTTCTTCACCATCTCAAAGTTTTAGATTTTTTTATCACTATGCTAAAAACATAAAAGACTATAGTATATGTAAAAAATTTATCATATTTTCTTTTGCAACTCCACTATAAAATTTTAGGTTTTTACCCACGAAAAAACAAAGCTAAAAGACTATAATCCATGACATGTTTTTAATATAAAATAGGTAACAATTAAAATAAATAATCAAGCTAGAATTTATTGATATTTACCATTTTCACATGGAATTATGGTAAGTTAGATGTAAATATATTAAATATGTTTCTTCTCCATCACCAAATTTCATGATTCTTCTCCATCAACAAATTTCATGTTTCTTCGTCACTAAACCACATAGTTAAAAGACTGTAAATGAATGACAAATAAATTAAATCTACATGGGTAATCACTAAAATTAAATATTGAAGCTCAATGCTATTTGTATTCACTATATTCACATTGTATTATGGTATAATAGATGTAAACAATTTCTATACTTTTCTTCTTCTCCATCTCCAAAATTTTGGTTTCATCACCACTAAGAAACTAAGTTAAGAGACTACAAATGAATGACACATAATTTATACATATGCATAACAATTAAAATTAAATAATCAAGCTCAATATTATTTATATTCATCGTATTCACATTGACTTATGGTATATTATATCTAAAACTGTTCAATATTTTTCTTCACCATCTCAAAGTTTTAGATTTTTTGATCACTAAGCTAAAAACATAAAAGACTATAGTATATGTAAAAAATTTATCATATTTTCTATTGCAACTCCACCATAAAATTTTAGGTTTTTACCCACTAAAAAACAAAGCTAAAAGACTACAATCCATGACATGTTTTTTATATAAAATAGGTAACAATTAAAATAAATAATCAAGCTAGAATTTATTGATATTTACCATTTTCACATGGAATTATGGTAATTTATATGTAAATATATTCAATATGTTTCTTCTCCATCAACAAATTTCATGTTTCTTCGTCACTAAACCACATAGTTAAAAGACTGTAAATGAATGACAAATAAATTAAATCTACATGGGTAATCACTAAAATTAAATATTGAAGCTCAATGCTATTTATATTCACTATATTCACATTGTATTATGGTATAATAGATGTAAACAATTTCTATACTTTTCTTCTTCTCCATCTCCAAAATTTTGGTTTCATCACCACTAAGAAACTAAGTTAAGAGACTACAAATGAATGACACATAATTTATACATATGCATAACAATTAAAATTAAATAATCAAGCTCAATTTTATTTATATTCATCGTATTCACATTGACTTATGGTATATTATATCTAAAACTGTTCAATATTTTTCTTCACCATCTCAAAGTTTTAGATTTTTTTATCACTAAGCTAAAAACATAAAAGACTATAGTATATGTAAATTATTAATCATATTTTATTTTGCTACTCCACCATAAAATTTTAGGTTTTTACCCACTAAAAAACAAAGCTAAAAGACTATAATCCATGACATGTTTTTTATATAAAATAGGTAACAATTAAAATAAATAATCAAGCTAGAATTTATTGATATTTACCATTTTCACATGGAATTATGGTAAGTTAGATGTAAATATATTCAATATGTTTCTTCTCCATCAACAAATTTCATGTTTCTTCGTCACTAAGCCACATAGTTAAAAGACTGTAAATGAATGACAAATAAATTAAATCTAACTGGGAAATCACTAAAATTAAATATTGAAGCTCAATGCTATTTGTATTCACTATATTCACATTGTATTATGGTAAAATAGATGTAAACAATTTCTATACTTTTGTTCTTCTCCATCACCAAAATTTTGGTTTCTTCACCACTAAGAAACTAAGTTAAGAGACTACAAATGAATGACACATAATTTATACATATGCATAACAATTAAAATTAAATAATCAAGCTCAATATTATTTATGTTCATCGTATTCACATTGACTTATGGTATATTATATCTAAAACTGTTCAATATTTTTCTTCACCATCTCGAAGTTTTAGATTTTTTTATCACTAAGCTAAAAACATAAAAGACTATAGTATATGTAAATTATTAATCATATTTTCTTTTGCTACTCCACCATAAAATTTTAGGTTTTTACCCACAAAAAAACAAAGCTAAAAGAATATAATCCATGACATGTTTTTTTATATAAAATAAGTAACAATTAAAATAAATAATCAAGCTAGAATTTATTGATATTTACCATTTTCACATGGAATTATGGTAAGTTAGATGTAAATATATTCAATATGTTTCTTCTCCATCTACAAATTTCATGTTTCTTCGTCACCAAGCCACATAGTTAAAAGACTGTAAATGAATGACAAATAAATTAAATCTACATGGGTAATCACTAAAATTAAATATTGAAGCTCAATGCTATTTGTATTCACTATATTCACATTGTATTATGGTATAATAGATGTAAACAATTTCTATACTTTTCTTCTTCTTCATGACCAAAATTTTGGTTTCTTCACCACTAAGAAACTAAGTTAAGAGACTACAAATGAATGACACATGATTTATACATATGCATAACAATTAAAATTAAATAATCAAGCTCAATATTATTTATATTCATCGTATTCACATTGACTTATGGTATATTATATCTAAAACTGTTCAATATTTTTCTTCACCATCTCAAAGTTTTAGATTTTTTTATCACTAAGCTAAAAACATAAAAGACTATAGTATATGTAAATTATTAATCATATTTTCTTTTGCTACTCCTCCATAAAATTTTAGGTTTTTACCCACAAAAAAACAAAGCGAAAAGACTATAATCCATGACATGTTTTTTTATATAAAATAGGTAACAATTAAAATAAATAATCAAGCTAGAATTTATTGATATTTACCATTTTCACATGGAATTATGGTAAGTTAGATGTAAATATATTCAATATGTTTCATCTCCATCTACAAATTTCATGTTTCTTCGTCACCAAGCCACATAGTTAAAAGACTGTAAATGAATGACAAATAAATTAAATCTACATGGGTAATCACTAAAATTAAATATTGAAGCTCAATGCTATTTGTATTCACTATATTCACATTGTATTATGGTATAATAGATGTAAACAATTTCTATACTTTTCTTCTTCTTCATGACCAAAATTTTGGTTTCTTCACCACTAAGAAACTAAGTTAAGAGACTACAAATGAATGACACATGATTTATACATATGCATAACAATTATAATTAAATAATCAAGCTCAATGTTATTTATATTCATCGTATTCACATTGACTTATGGTATATTAAATCTAAAACTGTTCAATATTTTTCTTTTCCTTCTCAAAGTTTTAGATTTTTTTATGACTAAGCTAATAACATAAAAGACGATAGTATAAGTAAAAAGTTAATCATATTTTCTTTTGCTACTCCACCATAAAATTTTAAGTTTTTACCCACGAAAAAACAAAGCTAAAAGACTATAATCCATGACATGTTTTTTATATAAAATAGGCAACAATTAAAATAAATAATCAAGCTAGAATTTATTGATATTTACCATTTTCACATGGAATTATGGTAAGTTAGTTGTAAATATATTCAATATGTTTCTTCTCCATCAACCAATTTCATGTCTCTTCGTCACTAAGCCACATAGTTAAAAGACTGTAAATGAATGACAAATAAATTAAATCTACATGGGTAATCACTAAAATTAAATATTGAAGCTCAATGCTATTTGTATTCACTATATTCACATTGTATTATGGTATAATAGATGTAAACAATTTCTATACTTTTCTTCTTCTCCATCACTAAAATTTTGGTTTCTTCACCACTAAGAAACTAAGTTAAGAGACTACAAATGAATGACACATGATTTATACATATGCATAACAATTAAAATTAAATAATCAAGCTCAATATTATTTATATTCATCGTATTCACATTGACTTATGGTATATTATATCTAAAACTGTTCAATATTTTTCTTCACCATCTCAAAGTTTTAGATTTTTTTATCACTAAGCTAAAAACATAAAAGACTATAGTATATGTAAATTATTAATCATATTTTCTTTTGCTACTCTACCATAAAATTTTAGGTTTTTACCCACAAAAAACAAAGCTAAAAGACTATAATCCATGACATGTTTTTTTATATAAAATAGGTAACAATTAAAATAAATAATCAAGCTAGAATTTATTGATATTTACCATTTTCACATGGAATTATGGTAAGTTAGATGTAAATATATTCAATATGTTTCTTCTCCATCTACAAATTTCATGTTTCTTTGTCACCAAGCCACATAGTTAAAAGACTGTAAATGAATGACAAATAAATTAAATCTACATGGGTAATCACTAAAATTAAATATTGAAGCTCAATGCTATTTGTATTCACTATATTCACATTGTATTATGGTATAATAGATGTAAACAATTTCTATACTTTTCTTCTTCTTCATGACCAAAATTTTGGTTTCTTCACCATTAAGAAACTAAATTAAGAGACTACAAATGAATGACACATGATTTATACATATGCATAACAATTAAAATTAAAAAATCAAGCTCAATGTTATTTATATTCATCGTATTCACATTGACTTATGGTATATTAAATCTAAAACTGTTCAATATTTTTCTTCACCATCTCAAAGTTTTAGATTTTTTTATCACTAAGCTAAAAACATAAAAGACTATAGTATATGTAAATTATTAATCATATTTTCTTTTGCTACTCCACCATAAAATTTTAGGTTTTTACCCACAAAAAAACAAAGCTAAAAGACTATAATCCATGACATGTTTTTTTATATAAAATAGGTAACAATTAAAATAAAAAATCAAGCTAGAATTTATTGATATTTACCATTTTCACATGGAATTATGGTAAGTTAGATGTAAATATATTCAATATGTTTCTTCTCCATCTACAAATTTCATGTTTCTTCGTCACCAAGCCAAATAGTTAAAAGACTGTAAATGAATGACAAATAAATTAAATCTACATGGGTAATCACTAAAATTAAATATTGAAGCTCAATGCTATTTGTATTCACTATATTCACATTGTATTATGGTATAATAG
>CAWUDS030001831.1:5000-12500 GCA_963859935.3 Lathyrus sativus
GCATTTTTTCCATATTTGTTAGCTTAATGAAATTGAATATTTCGATTTATTTTTTTTTTTAATAGTTCTAATTTGATATTAATATTTTTTTTACTATGAATTTCATTTAATGTCAAAAAAAAGACTTCTAGTAAGATTCCGTTAGTATCATTAGTATCAAAAAGGTTTGGTTCTACAGAATATTTGACCGCTAGAAAATAGATTCTAGAATTCCCAATTCTTACACACTATAATTATTATATATTATTGGGCCACCCAGAAGAAGTAAATCAACTAATTGCTTCTTTCTTTTATTTTTCTTTCAAGTTGAAAGAAAAAGTTTCGACAGATATTATCCAGAAAAAATGTTTTGAACCAATTAATGAAGTTCCTTTTTCATTAAGATCCTAAAAAAAGGAAATGGAATTTTTGGAAACATAGAATAAAGTTATCTATTGACTCAATTACCAAAATATTCTGATTATGAATAACTCAACGGGACCCCCTCGAATTCATCAAAGAAAGAGTGGATCCCTGTTGAGTTCTTATGCTTTCATTTCGAAAACGAAATTCATCCGATTATTACAGGGATGATCCCAATCCGGAATATGAACCATAAAAGAAAATACCAATTAAACCGATCACAACAATACCAGCTACAGTACCTATTATCCAAAGAGGAATTCTTCCAGTAGTATTGGCCATTTATTTATCCCACTTTCCTCCACATTTGATCAAGTAGTAAGTCATACTAGAGACCTAAACAGTCATAGATAATTATGAAATGAGATCCTTCCGAATAGGATAAGAGAATTCCTAATATATATACTATTATCTTAATTTCTATTAATTGAAGAAATAATTTGAAAATAAAACAGCAAGTACAAAAATGAGTAATAAACCCCAGTAGAGACTGGTACGATTCAATTCAACATTTTGTTCATTTGGGTTTGATTGTGTCATAGCTCTATAATTCGGATTAGGTTTATCGTTGGATGAACTGCATTGCTGATATTGATCCCAAAAAAGAAACGGTGGGTACCGCTAGTCCGTGAACAGCCAACCATCGTACTGTAAAAATGGGATAGGTCCTATCTATGGTCATTGGAGCCTCCTAAAAAGATCTACTAAATTCATCGAGTTGTTCCAAAGAATCAAAACGGCCAGTTATTAAAGGAATTCCTTGTCGGGTGGGTTTCTGTAAAATACTCGTTTGGACGGGGGCTTCCAAATACATCGTAAGCTAAACCCGTGCTGACAAATAACCAACCCGCAATGAATAGGGAGGGTATAGTAATGCTATGAATAATCCAGTATCGAATACTGGTAATAATATCAGCAAAAGAACGTTCTCCTGTGCTTCCAGACATGCCGAGCTCCACATATTCTTATACAGTCAAAGGGGGATCGATTCCATAAAAGATCAGATCAGTAAGTATAAATTGACTGAAATTTTATTTTGGTTACGATCGGCAATGGAGTACCAAGGGTCTCTTTTGAATCGACGCAATCAGTATAGCTATCCTTCTTCGAAGACAGCAACGAAATTTCACAATCAGTGACAAGATCAACTACTACCAAATAAAATTTCTTTTTTTCTGGTTGTTTCGATGTACTGAATCGAAATTCCTCAAAGTTTAAGACTATAATATAAGATAGGGGTTCTTTACATTGATTCTTTCTTAGCTTCGGACTATAAATGGAGGATCAATGAAAATGTGGTGAATAGCATGAATTGATTTCTAATAATATAATTCATGAAGGAAATAATAATATTTCTAGAATTCAATTCGATAGGAAACATAGAAATATACTTTTTGGGGGTTGTCGAAGATCCTTTTTGTTAGAATCCCTTCTTGAATTTCATTTTCCAGAATTCAATTCATTAGTCGTCCAGTAACACGTAACAATAATATCAATATCAGTAGACACATATCCAAGAATGACCTATTCATAAAAACTTGCCCTTATTTTAGGCTTGTTTTTTTTTTATGTTATCTGGCGAAATAAAAATTATTTTTAACAAAATAAACTCATTCTGTACTCTGCACAATTTTATATTAAAGTAATATGCTGATGTCAGGCAACTGCATCATTTTTTTATGCCAGTGGGTGTTCCAAAGGTAGCCTTTCAAATTCCTGGCGAGGATGAAGCTACTTGGGTTGACTTATACCATCAACTTTTTTACAGCAGACTTCTTTTTTTAGGTGACGAGATTGAGAGTGAACTAGCAAATCAAGTTGCTGGTATGATGATATATCTCAGTTTAGAGAACAAGAACAAAGATTTGTATCTGTTTATAAATTCTCCCGGCGGAGAGGTTATGTCTGGAATGGCCATTTTTGATACTATGCAAGTTGTAGAAGCACAAGTACATACAATATGCATGGGATTAGCCGCTTCAATGGCATCTCTTATTTTGGCAGGAGGCGGAATTACCAAACGTCTAGCATTTCCTCACGCTTGGCGCCAATGATTCTTATTTGTAGAAGAAGACTATGCCTACGCCAATATGAAGTAAAAAAAGCATGGCACTCTGAGTTCGATATGCAAAAATAATTTTTTTTTAAATCATTCGATTCTATATCGAAAGAGTAGTAGGAAAAAGGGGAAGGGGTATTTACAATTTTATATTTCCTCTTATCTATTAATTAGAGCCTCTTTTAGTGTCACGATTTTTTTTTTACTTCATTTGAAAAAAAAAAAAAGAAACTTTGGGATTGCTGAATCAAAAACTACACGAAATTAAGAGAGCAACGGAATCATCATAGTCTTTAAATTTTTTAAAATATTCTAAAAAAAAAAAAAGAAAGATGGTTATTGGATTCTTTACTGATCTGGGTCTGATAGACCCGGTATATATATATATATATTTTTATTTCTTCAATGAAAGGTAAAAAAAATGAAAAATTAAAAGTATAGAGCCGTATGCTATATAAAAAATCCAAAAGATGCTTGCCTGTACGGCTTTCAATTTAAATTGAAGTTCTTTTGAATATCCCTTCTTTCTTATTTTTTTAAGTCAAGATTGAGAGAAAAAACCAAAATATATTATACTATCAGGGTAATGATCCATCAACCTCATAGTGCCCCTTATGAGGGACCATCAGGAGAATGTATGCTGGAAGCAGATGAAATGGTGATACTTCGAGAAACAATAACAGCTATTTATTCGCAAAGAACACGCAAACCGGTATGGCAGATATCTAAAGACCTGGAAAGGGATCATTTTATGTCACCCGAAGAAGCCCAAGCCTACGGAATTATTGATTCCGTATCAGATTCTTTGCCTACGGAAGCAATTTTTGATTCCGGAGCAGATTCTTTTTTTTAAATGCAAAATTTGCATATGTCAATATTGATAGTTGGAATCAATATTGATGTTTGGACTATTTCTGTCCTTTTTATTCCTACTAAACACAGAATTTGCTTTCAAACTATTTCTGTCCCCACTATTTTTTTTCTTCTGGGAATAGTGGATTTATTCCTAAACCTTTGTCCCTAATAAACACAGATTTATTCCTAATAAATACATGCATGAGATGTTGTCTTTTCTCTTTTTAATCGTCTTAACAACCAGATTTCATAGAGTCGAATAAATTCTAAATGGAAATTATTGGGTTAGGATTGATCGAAACCAGCTCATTATGTATATGATTCACCATGCCAACTATAAAACAACTTATTAGAAACGCAAGACAGCCAATCCGGACTGTAACAAAATCTCCCGCTCTTCGGGGATGCCCTCAACGCCGAGGAACATGTAATAGGGTGTATGTGCGACTCGTTTAGATCATATACTCAAATTAAAAAATCGATTCTATTAATAAGAATTGTATATATATAATTCTATTGTGTATAAATTTTGTATCAAATTTATGGTTTCTCAATTGGTGCAAACCAAATCACCTTCATTTTCAATTTAAGATGCAAAGTATATTCCCCTTGGGGATAAAGTAGTTTCCCATTAAGCGGGAAAAATCCTATTTGAAAGAAAAACAAATTATGCCCTAAATTTAGAACGGACTAAGAGGGTCAACTACCCAGCTAATCTTCATACTTAAATACCGTTACTGTATAGCTAGATTTCATTGTGAAAGACCTATTACTAGATATTTCATGGGTAGAGCCCAGAAGTGTGAACTGTACAAATTCACAATAACATTGATTGAATCAAGATTCAATGAAGGAAGGGGCTCCGGTGTATAGAGAGGACCTCACCGTTTAACAAGTAATCATAGAAACGATGGAACCCACCATTTCTTTGTTTATTTTATTTACTATGGTTTTTGGCATACCTAGTATCAATAGAAGTTATTATTTAGAGTTTCAATACTTATACTTAGAAAAAATGAAAAAAAATCGTGGTTGGGAAGGTTATAGTAGCAAAAGCCATTGGAATTTTTATTTTATATATTGGAAGAATCCATGTTGTTAGTAATATACTAGAAAGGATAAAAGAATAACTGAAAGAAAAAATCAAAATAGTTATTCATCGAAGTCTCATTTATCCAATGATCAGAACTAAACGAGGATCCATCGCTCGAAAACGGAGGACAAAAAGTCGTTCCTTTACATCAAGCTTTCGCGGAGCTCTTACTCGAACTATTTCGCAACAGAGAAGAAAAGCTTTGGTTTCGTCTCAGCGGGATAGAGATAGGAAAAAAAGGGACTTTCGAAGTTTGTGGATCAGTCGAATAAATGCAATAATTCGACAGAATAAAGAAAAAATCTACTATAGTAATTTAATGTATAATCTGTACAAGAATCAATTGCTTCTTAATCGTAAAATCGTTGCACAAATAGCTATATTAAAGGGGAATTGTCTTTTTACGATTGCCAACGATATCATTAATAAAACTTCCCCGGAGAGTGAACTCCGGGAAGGTGGTAGAATAAAAGAGATTTGTATGATAAAATAGAATTCATATGAATTATGAAAATAATAAACCACGCTCAAAAAAAAATACCAATCCGCATAAACTTTGAGTTTAGATTCAATTAATGAAGTAAAGTAACTCTATTTTTTTTTTTTTAGAACAGGAGTTCTAGTAATCGACTTGCTTTTTTCATATTTTTTTTTTTTTTCATATTTTTTTTCATATTTTTTTTTTGCAAT
The DNA here is from genome assembly GCA_963859935.3 of Lathyrus sativus. Lineage (NCBI taxonomy): Eukaryota > Viridiplantae > Streptophyta > Magnoliopsida > Fabales > Fabaceae > Lathyrus > Lathyrus sativus. Next base: position 10,100 of record CAWUDS030001831.1, read on the forward strand.
TTTAAGAAGAGGTGACGAACTTCCAAAAGGTAACAAAGATAAAATACGAGCTTGTTTTATAGCAATCGTAATCCATCGTTGTTGTTTTAAGGTCAATTTATTAACACGTCTAGATAAAATTTTGCCTTCTCGAGTGACAAGTTTGAAAAGTAAACTCAAGTTTTTATAATCAATTCGATCCCCAAATTGGATTAGGGGCGACCTCCTACGAATTGATTTCTTCTTCTTCGATTTAACAAACAGTAGCTTAGATGATTTAACAAACAGTCGCTTAGATTTATCCATGGTTTGTTTATTCCTATACCGAAAATCCCGTTTGTTATAAAACAAAGGATTTGTTTTAGTTATATATATTCTTATTTTTTTTTTTTTTTTTTTAATAAATTTTATTTTTTATATAAGGAAATAGATCCTATATAATGATATATGTATATAATTTCATGTTATAGAATTTTATTTATAGAATATAGAGAAGATAATTTCTCTGATATCTATATAATTCATTTTTATGTTATTTAATTTTTTCAATTTACCTCCTAAGGGTAATACACAAGTAATCCATTTTCTCTATTTCTTGATCTCTGCGTGAATCATATGTTTGCAACAAAAGGGACAGAATTTTCTCAATTCCAATCGACTAGGCGTATTGTGTCGATTCTTTTGAGTAATATATCGAGAAATACCTCTCGATTCCTTATTAACACTCTTTTTATCACAACTAGTACATTCTAAAATAACAGTTATTCGGATATCTTTACCCTTAGCCATGAGCCTCCTTTGGTTTTTTTTATTCACTTAACTCTTCGATTTTAAGATTCGAAGGGAAGAAGAAAAAAGGAACGAAAAAAAATATAAGTTGATAAGTCAAAATAAAATTCTGAAATATTTTGTTCCAATTCATTTTATATAGTACAGTAATAATTCACTACTACAATGCTTTCGAAATATATTTCGAATTACAGTATAGTATTTCTGTTTTTATTTAAATATCTTTTATGATATTATTGCCCCTACCCTAATAATTCCATTTCTGGTCTGACTATTCAGAATTCTAATAGTTATTAATAGCAATGGAATTGAAGTATTAATTCAATTCCATTTAAACGAAACCTGGGCAAAATTCAAAATTTCACGGAGGCCCAATCCACCTTTTTGAATTTCCTTAATTTATTATTCTAGTATAAAAAAAGCAACGAAGAGGGATTGAATCACAGATATTTTATTGGATCCCTAATCTTCGTCACCCTTTCCCGTGCCAATAACTAGAATCAAAAAAAGGGGAATGTCAATGCATCTGGGAATAAACGATTGATTTCGATCAAGAGACCCGCTAGAGCCGCGAACCATAAAGTACTTGCCACTGGTGCCACAGAGAGATATGTTTTTAGATCTCGCATTTCCAATCCTCCTTCGTTTTTTCTTGTAATTTTGAATACCTAATAATACAGAATATAGGAATATGATTCCATGTTTTTTTATTAATAAAATCACTTGGATTTGTCGGGGGAAGTCCGAATCCAAATTGAATTGTACAACAATTCATTAGATATTTTTTTATAGAGTACTTTTTTTATAAGAATTAGAATAATAGACTATTATTCTAAATTCTATTATATATATATATTATTCTTATTTGTATATTCTTTGTTCTTGTTATTATACTCTTTGTATCTTATTATTTATATATCCTATCTATTCCCGGTTTAAAATTATTTATATTAATTGAATATAACTATTCTATCAGAATATTTGTTCTTTATATGATCGATCTAAGAAAGTAAAAAAAAAAAAAACAAAAAAAAAAGGAAGGATATATTCCATATATAATGGAAGAATGTGGAAAACAAGACAAAAATTTTTTAGAATGACACTGGAAACTTATGTCAAGGGATGTAGCGCAGCTTGGTAGCGCGTTTGTTTTGGGTACAAAATGTCACAGGTTCAAATCCTGTCATCCCTATTCCTAACGATTAGTTATCGTATGAGCAGTAACAAGAGATCAATTTTGAGCGATTCAAATTGGACATAGATACTCAAGTTATATGAATAGTTTTCCATATTGAGTTTGTATGCATGCAATATGTATTGCCATTTCATAAAATTCTTTAGGAAAAGAAAGCGCTCTTAGTTCAGTTCGGTAGAACGCGGGTCTCCAAAACCCGATGTCGTAGGTTCAAATCCTACAGAGCGTGATACCATTCTTCTGAGATGGAGAATGAGACTAAAATAATGGGATAACAGTCTAGTCTAATCAAAAAAAAGTGTTAATTGGATCTCCTGTCAATTAGGATTAAAAAAAAAAATAGGAGGTCAATAAACAAAAGAGACAGTACTAAATCAAATATCCAACTGATCGCCACGTCGGTATTGTAAATAGGCCGTTACAAATAATCCAGCCAAA
>CAWUDS030001831.1:15000-37388 GCA_963859935.3 Lathyrus sativus
CAGATTTGGATGCGCAAGTAGAATTTGGAGCATTCCAAAAACTTGGAGATCCAACTACAAAAAAACAGGGAGTCTGATAGAAATAGGTTTGTTCCTTTTCGATTCGATTTTTTTTTTGTTATGTGAATTTGATATTAGGGAACTAGATAAATCTTGATTCCATTTTGTTTTACTCTTGTTCTTTCTTTTTCTTTATCCAGGAGATAATCCCCCAAAACAGGTATGAAAGCTATAATTGTAAACCACGATCAAATCTATGGAAGCATTGGTTTATACATTCCTCTTAGTCTCGACTTTAGGAATCATTTTTTTCGCTATTTTTTTTAGAGAACCCCCTAAAGTTCCCACTAAAAACACGAAATGATTGAGAATTATCTCAATTGAATGAAGTAATGAGCCTCCAATATCGTAATATTGGGGGCTCATTACTTCAACTAGTCCCCATGTTCTTCGAATGGATCTCTTAGTTGTTGAGAGGGTTGCCCAAAAGCAGTATATAAGGCATACCCAGTAAAACTTACAATTAAACCGGATATAGAGATGGCAATTAGGGTTGCTGTTTCCATGATTCTATAATATCAAGACTACAATGGATCTATAGGGTAAGATCCTTTATCTACAGCGGAATGGTATACAAAGTCAACAGATCTCAATAAAAAAATAGGATTTATGGCTACACAAACCGTTGAGGGTAGTTCTAGATCTGGTCCAAGACGAACTGTTGTAGGAGATTTATTGAAACCATTGAATTCAGAATATGGTAAAGTAGCTCCGGGGTGGGGAACTACCCCTTGGATGGGGGTTGCAATGGCCCTATTTGCGGTATTTCTCTCTATTATTTTAGAGATTTATAATTCGTCCCTTTTACTGGACCAAATTTCCATGAATTAGAGAATTCGATTCACAAGAACCAACTAACTAGCTTTTCAATAGAAAAGTCAAGTTTAGCATTTAGATCGTTCATTTTTAGACCATTCCATTTTGATTTGGTAGTTGGACCGCGAAACTTCTTTGTTTCTCTATTTCCGGAATATGAGTGTGTGACTTGTTATAATGGATCCTATTGATAGTACAGAACATAAAATGGATACGTCATCTTATCTTGATAGATGGCTTTACCCCGTCAGATATTTATTCTAGTATCTGGAGCACGGAATATAGAAAATAAATAGATTCTAAAGTGTTAGAACTATGATTCATACTTAATATTTATATTTAGACCTCGCAACCGGACGAAAAAAAATGAAAGAGTTAGAAGAATTCATTTAGAAAAAGAAATGGAATTTTATTCGGCCGCCGCTTATCCATTTCTTTGTATTTTTTTTTTTTCATTATATCTATTTATTGAAATTGAATAAGTGATGATCTAGCAGTTCTTACTCAGGGAATTCTTGGACTTCGATTAAAGGTTTTTTTGGAAATCATCGTGGTTCTGGTATGAATCTCAGGTTTTCCATTGATTCTATAGGGTCTTAACAAGAAAATTCTTATCAATAAAAAAAAAAAACAGAAGTCAAATCTTATTACATACACAATACAAAAAAAATGAAGTAAATAATAGAATATTCAAGAGGCCTGTAAGGATCAAGAGAAAAGACGAGTGAGCCGACTTGAAATTTTGGCATTATAAACACTAAGAATATCTTGTAGATTTCTATTTTTTGGATCTTCAAAAAAGACTGGAATCATAGGATTAACTTCAGAAGTTTCAAACTTTCTATTACACATATCTGTTTTCCAAATAACCAGTATTTGAGTCTTTTTGTTTGAGCCGTACGAGATGAAATTTTCATATACGGTTCGAAGGGGGGTTCCTTGGTTTACCTATCTCAATAAAGTCTATGATTGGTTCGAAGAACGTCTTGAGATTCAGGCCATTGCCGATGATATAACTAGTAAATATGTCCCTCCTCATGTAAATATATTTTATTGTTTAGGAGGAATTACACTTACTTGTTTTTTAGTCCAAGTAGCGACGGGTTTTGCTATGACTTTTTATTATCGTCCAACCGTTACGGAGGCTTTTGCTTCTGTTCAATATATAATGACTGAGGCTAACTTTGGTTGGTTAATCCGATCAGTTCATCGATGGTCAGCAAGTATGATGGTATTAATGATGATCTTGCACGTATTTCGCGTGTATCTCACTGGTGGTTTTAAAAAACCTCGCGAATTGACTTGGGTTACAGGTGTAATTTTGGGTGTATTGACTGCATCCTTTGGTGTAACTGGTTATTCTTTACCTTGGGACCAAATTGGTTATTGGGCAGTCAAAATTGTAACAGGTGTACCCGATGCTATTCCTGTAATAGGATCCTCGGTGGTAGAGTTATTGCGCGGCAGCGCTAGTGTGGGACAATCTACCTTGACTCGTTTTTATAGTTTACATACTTTTGTATTACCTCTACTTACTGCCGTATTCATGTTAATGCACTTTCCAATGATACGTAAGCAAGGAATTTCCGGTCCTTTATAGAGAATATGAATCATAGATATTTGTAATAAATCATTTGGGGGAGGAGTAATAGTATTTCATTGCTACAAATATGCATTATTTTTTTTGAATAAGACATGTATTTGGATATTTCCCTTCCACTTAACAAAATAAATTGGATTCTTTATTTGACATACACGAATAGTGGAAGGGAACTCTCCGAAAAAAGAATGGATTATGGGAGTGTATGACTTGAACTATTGATTGGGCCATGCAGATATATGACTTCATCTTATCTGCCACATTTGAATTCACAATTAAATGTGTCTTTGTTCCAACCACGGCGCCAGTCCTCTACAGAGGATAGTCAGTCCGGTTCGCTTGAAGAAAATATTTTCTATGATCAGACTCGATCATATCCTGTGCATGAACAGGCTCCGTAATATCCAGTAAAATAAGTAAAATGATATAATCTAAATTATGTAACATGTATTTCATTAAACTTAATAGTATGGAAATGCATTCATTTCCTATGCATTGACTCAATTTATGATACTATCGGAGTTAAACAAGTAGATCTAAAGAAAAAGCGGGTTGTATTATATTAGTAACAAGTAAATCCTTTCTATGTCAAAAATTCCGAAAATTCTTTTTTTGAGGTATACCAGGCGAAAGGTTTGAGATCACCCAGAAAGAACTTTGGATTTTGAAAACTTACTTGGGTGAAAAGCATTTACTTAAAAATAAGAACTGAATTTTTTGCATTTACAATGGATAGTTGTAATTTCGAAAAAAAAACAATTAAATCCATTTTATTACATATTATTACATAGAATCATGATATATGAGTGACTAACATATAAAGAATTTCTATGTCTGCATTCAGTTTGTTTGATTCGTGCTCGAGCCGGATGATGCAAAATTATCATGTCCGGTTCTTTCGGAGGATGGATCTATAAGAATTCACCTATCCCAATAACAAAAAAACCTGATTTGACGGATCCTGTATTAAGAGCGAAATTGGCCAAAGGGATGGGTCATAATTATTATGGCGAACCCGCATGGCCTAACGATCTTTTATATATTTTTCCAGTAGTTATTCTGGGTACTATTGCCTGTAACGTAGGCTTAGCGGTTCTCGAACCATCAATGATTGGGGAACCCGCGGATCCGTTTGCAACTCCTTTGGAAATATTGCCCGAATGGTATTTTTTTCCCGTATTTCAAATACTTCGTACCGTACCCAATAAATTATTGGGCGTTCTTTTAATGGTTTCAGTACCCGCGGGATTATTAACAGTACCTTTTTTGGAAAATGTTAATAAGTTCCAAAACCCATTTCGGCGTCCAGTAGCAACAACCGTCTTTTTGATTGGTACCGTCGTGGCTCTTTGGTTGGGTATTGGAGCAACATTACCTATTGAAAAATCCCTAACGTTAGGGATTTTTTAAATTGATTCTATTGTCAAATAAAATATCATGACAGGTGTATTGTGTATCTAGGGAAAATTCACTTTGAAATGACTAATCCCTAGATCCATCTATTTCATTTTATACCTATTCTGAATATATTGATTTGTGCTAAAGATTCAAATTTAATATTGGAAGCTTTCTTTTTATAAATAAAAAAAAAATGAAAGATTCAAAAAAATCCAATGGATTTTCAATTTATACAAAATGATTTTCGATTTGTAAAATGTTTAATATATTTTTTAAATCTTCTACGCGAAAATGTTCAATTTTCATAAGGTCTTCTTGACTCTTATTCAAAAATTCAAATACTGTATGTATATTGGACTTTTTAAGACAATTATAGATCCGGGGAGGCAATTCTAATTGGTCAATAAAAATGGATTTCAATGTAATTTCTTTTTGAGTGTTCGTTAGTTTATCCTTAACGAATCTATCATGATCATGAAAAGTAAAAAGGGGCCAAGTCATTTTGTGTTGATTGTTTTCCAAATTGAAGTTTTCTTCTTCTGCATGTAAAAAAGGAATAAATAAATCAATCAAATTCCGGGAGGCTTCATAAAGTGCTTCCTTAGGAGTGAAACTTCCATTTGTCCATATTTCGAGAAATAGTATGTCTTGTTTTTCATTTCCATTCACATAAGAATGAATACTATAATTTGCATTTCTAACAGGCATGAATACAGCATCTATAGTATAACTTCCATCTTGAATGTTGTTTAGTGTTTTTATACGATATCCCCGCTTTCTCTCAATTTGTAATTCAATACACAAATTAATAGGTTCCGTTAGGTTAGCTATATGTTGTGTCTTATCAATGACTTCCACCGAAGGTGGTAAAATGATGTCTTGAGCAGTTACATATCCAGGACCTTTGAAAGAAATAGACGCCTCCCGAGTTCCATACAGATTACTTCTCAATACAATTTCTTTCAAATTCATTAAAATTTCATGTATTGATTCTTGAATACCTACTACGGTAGAATATTCATGTGGTATTTTCTCAGATTTTGCACGTGTGATACATGTTCCGTCTATTTCTCCGAGCAAAATTCTTCGCATTGCAATGCCTATTGTATCTGCTTGACCTTTCAGAAGTGGAGACAGAATAAAGCGTCCATAATAAAGACGCTTACTGTCTACCCTTGATTCAACACACTTCCACTGTAGTGTCTTAGTAGATACTTTTAGTTTTTCTCGAATCATAGTAATCTATTTTTATGAAACTCTTGATTTAATTGTTTATTTCTCTTGAAATCTTTTTCTTTCATATTTATTGTTAGTTTTACACACGTCTTTTTTTAGGAGCCCTACATCCATTATATGGTATAGGGGTTACATCCCGTATAACGTTTAATAGTATCCCACTTCGAACAATAACTCTTAATGCCGCATCTCTTCCTCGACCGGGACCCTTTATGCTGACGTCTGCTCGTTGCATGCCTTGATCGACTACTGTTCGAAGAGCATTTCCCGTTGCGGTTGTAGCGGCAAATGGTGTCCCCCTTCGTGTACCCTTGAATCCACATGAACCGGCGGAGGACCAAGAAATCACCCGACCTCCTACATCTGTAACAGTCACAATGGTATTATTGAAACTAGCTTGAATATAAATAACCCCCTTTGGTATTTTACGCGGATGCTTACGCGAACCAATACGTCCAGTTTTCCGTGAACCAAGTTTTGGTATAGATTTTGCCATTTTTTTTTTATTTAAAAAAAAAGATAAGTCCGAAATATATGGATATATCCATTTCCTGTCAAAAAGGATTCTTTACTATTTTCTAACTAGTTATTCTATTGTATTCTATAATTCGATTAATATAGAATACCCTTTTTTCAAATATTAAGCAATAAGCAATTCTATTTATTCGAATACTTATAACTATAGACTAGATTCGAATATAGAATCTAAATTTTTCGATTTGTATGATTTAGTATTTAAGAAAAGGGCTTTCCATTAATAAGATTTTGAATTCTATTCAAAATCTTATTAATGGAAAGCCCTTAATTTATATTAATTTAATATTTTATATTAATTTAATATTATCCTTGTCGTTGTTTATGTTTTGGATTCGAACAAATTACTATAAGTCGACCTCGCCTACGGATCAATCGACATTTTGCACAAATTTTACGAACAGAGGCCGCTACTTTCATATTTTTAACTCCTTAGAAATTAAATTGAATACCAAATTTATATATTGTAAGAAAATGGGGTTTCCTTACATTTTGAACTTAAAATTGTTCCTCCTAAAAAATATTTTCAAGTTATAAAAGAGTCGGGTGGTCGTCGTCATCGACGTCCCCAAGAATAGAAACCCTATCAATCAATAGGGCCAAAATCTTCATCAATCTCTTCCAAAATCAAAATCTGCCGACCGGCATTTCGAGAATAATGTTGATACAATAAACTGTGTACAAATTCTCGATCATATTGCATATATCCTACAACAAAATATGAATCTGAGGTGGCTGCTGAGCTCACCTTTATAAATAAGCCCTCATACTTAAGGTCTTTGTCTATTTCTGCTAGAAAATCGTCTGCGTGTTCCGAAATCGGAATATAGAAGGTTACCAAATGTAAGGTAATCATAGAGAAATATCCTTGGGTGTTTTTTTTTTTCTTGAAATTCAATTTACCTAAAGCAACCTGCAACGTTGCAGGTTGCTTTAGGTAAATTGATAGATTCAATAAAATTAAGCGAAGTACCCACCATGATCGTCATCGTCACTAGGACCAGCCAAAATAACAACATCCAAAGGGCCCCAATTGGGATCCAGAAGCGCACCAAACAAAATATTCATATGGGCTTCTAAATAAAAGCGATACAATAAAAATCGTGTTTCTCTTCGATTATATTGCGAATACATTCGGATAAAATAGAATTCTGCGGAGGGTTCTACTGGGTCTCTAACTATAAATTTGGAGTCGTCATCCTGAAATTCTTTTTTCATGACTTTCATAAAATCGTCTGTGTGTTTCGTAATCGGAAGAAGTAATTTTACCATATTAAGCATATTATCTCACCTCCTATTTTTTCTAATCGAGCCTGTCGATCGGTGATTATACCCCTAGAAGTAGAAAGAATTACAATCCCTATTCCTCCCAAAACTTTTGGGATTTTGGGATAGTTAGAATATATTCGTAGACCGGGCGTACTAATCTGTTTAAAATTTAAACAACTTTTAAAAGGATATGATCCTTTATTATTTCTTCTATACTTTAGAGTTAAAACTAAAAACTTTTTGTTGCTTTCTCGATGTTTTCTGACGTTTTCAAGAAAACCCTGTCGTAAAAGAATTTGAACAATGTTTTCGTTCATCTTAGTGAACGGTATTGGAATAATTCTTTTTCTATTCATGTCCGCATTGCGTAACAATGTGAACATATTTCCGATCATATCTTTGTTCATGATAGCCTCCTGTAATTATGTTTTTTTATGCTATTAGGTGGAAGATAATAGGGTTTTCTTTCTAAGATAACGGAGCTGTTTTTTTTTTTTTATTTATAAGAGGTAGAATAACCCGGTTGAAGAGAGTATATATTTCATTTTTATTTTAATATTTTTCTCGAAAATAAACAAATGAAAGGCTTTTATTCTGTACATGTTAAATCATGAATTAGTACATGGAATCTCCAATAACCCTTGATGTATGTATCCTTAGGTCTATGTGTGTATATGGACCATAGATCCTGTTCATGGATATTTATGTATGGATCCCCTTTATATTTATATAATATATATATAAATCCTACTACCGATTCATGGGGATACTCCATCAAATATCAAGTATAACGTATTATATCAGATTATAGCACCTCGGGTGCGAGTGAAATTATTTTAGTAAAATTTAACTGTCTCAATTCTCGGGCTATTGCGGAAAAAATTCGAGTTCCTTTTGGATTTCCCTGTTTATCAATGAGAACGGCTGCATTATCATCATATTTTATTATTATACCATTATGACGTTTTAGTTCTTTAGAGGTACGTACAATTACAGCTCTGATGACTTGAGATCTTTCTAACGATGAATTTGGCACTGCTTTTTTGATTACAGCGACAATAATGTCACCCATATAAGCATACCGTCGATTACTAGCTCCTATGATTCTAATACACATCAATTCGCGCGCTCCGCTATTATCGGCTACATTTAAATAGGTTTGAGGTTGAATCATATCCTTTTTTCTTATCTTTCAGTCAAAAAGTTGAAATAAAAAAAATATTGTGTGTTCAAAAAAAAAAAGAAACGGAGAATTTCCTTTTTTCATACTAACATTCGTTCTAATGATTATTTGGAAAAAATGAATTGAGTTCGTATAGGCATTTTGGATGCCGCTATTGAAATCGCCTTTCTAGCGATATTTTCTGGGACCCCTCCCATTTCATAAAGTATTTTTCCGGGTTTAACAACAGCTACCCAATATTCAGGCGATCCTTTTCCCGAACCCATACGCGTTTCGGTAGGTCTTACTGTAACTGGTTTGTCTGGAAATATGCAGACCCATATTTGTCCACCCCGGCGAACATTTCGTGACATTGCCCGTCGACCCGCTTCTAGTTGTCTAGATGTGATCCAAGCGGGCTCAAGTGCCTGAAGAGCATATTTTCCGAAGCAAATTTTATTACCGCGAGAGGCGTTTCCTTTTAATTTCCCTCTATGATGTTTGCGGAATCTCGTTCTTTTTGGGTTATAGTTGATGGTTATTTCTCAATTCCATCTCTATTACAGAACCGTACATGAGATTTTCACCTCATACGGCTCCTCGCAAATAAATCGATTGAAAAATCTGGAACCGAAAAAAGAATAATAATTAAAATAATATACACTAATATACATATTTTTTTCTAAAATAGAAAATGAAATAGAATCGCGGGATTTTCGCGGGCGAATATTGACTCTCTGATTATAAATTGAAGATGTAATGTTGGGTTCGTCCACAACTCCTCAAAAAACCATGAATTTTTAGTTTCTTCCGCCATCCCATCTAATGAATCAGTAAGATTTCTAATTTTCATGGAATCTTTTGTATTCACAGGTTCCGTCGTTCCCATCGCTTTTCAATTTATGGTTAGGTCTAAATTCTACAATGGAGCTGCTTTAATAAGATTAATAAGATTTTGTTTTTTTTTTATTCTTTTTTGTTGAATCAACCCTCTCAGTTTTCTTGATTCGTGGCTCTTTATTCGTTTATTCTAATATTCATCCATATATGGATGAATTTTGAATATTGATGCTTTATTACACTACTTTTTATGAGATGACCAATAGACCTTTACATAGTAGAATTCTATATCATTAATATCCTTTTTCTAGCTTTCTTTCACCCCTTCATTTATCTGTATATTCTTATTGCTTTACAACTAATAATTTTATTTTTTTATTTCAGTTGCTATAATTATATCACCACATAGATCCTTATTTTGATTTTCTATTTTCGGCAGTTCTTTCTATCCAGATAATGGGAAGCGATGAGTAGGTTTTTTATAGTAATGAATTCTACGAATTTTTGTAGAAATTGAAACACTCAAAAAAAACCAACGAGTCACACACTAAGCATAGCAACTCCTTCATTCTAAAATGATTCATTAATTTTTTTTTATTCAATCTTCCAAATTTTGTAATTTCTTCAACGTAAAGTATTTCAAATTGTCATTTTTTGTTTTAAAAAAAGATGCAACGTTATAAGGGAAAGTTGATTAGTCGTTGTTTAGAAGTTTTGAAATATCCAGATTTTGACTCCGAATACCCCAAACAAAGTTACAAGTGGAACGGAACAAAAATCCATTGGAGCTCGAATGGTTTGTAGAGGAACCCTACCTTCTCTCGTCCATTCGACACGTGCAATTTCTTTTCCTTCCATACGTCCCGCAATTTTTATTTGAACTCCTTTTGTATCTGCCTGTTCAGCTAATTCAATACCTTTTTGCATTGCTTTACGAAACGAAATTCGATTCCGTAATAGTTCGCTTAAAAATTCTGCAACAATTTTAGCGTCTCTATAAAGATAAGGACTTGGAAGTTTTGTAATTTCAAGGTCGAGTTCTCGGTTCCCACAAGTTACTTTTTTTTGCACTTGAGTCTTTAATTGTTCGACTCTTAGATCCTTAACCTTTTCTTTTAAGGAGTCTGGAAGTCCCATATAGATTATCACTTTAATCAGATCGATTCTTTTTTGAATCTTTATTCGTCCCATTCCATAGCCAGAGATATCGGTCTCGAATTCACAGGATTCGGGTACCGTTTTTTGTATAAAATTATTGATACAATATCGTATAATTTTATCTTCTTTTACATTCTCGGAATACATTTTTGGTTTTGCAAACCAAATAGAATAATGACTTTGAGTTGCACCAAGTCGGAAAACAAGCGGATGTATTTTTTGGCCCATAACCACCACTCGGTATCTTTTTGTTTATCCATAATTATATTTTTTTTTATTAAACTTTCTATATCTTTATTTCTTTTTCTGTTGCAGAATAATACAATTCTTTTTATTCTGCAACAGATTGAGTAATTTATTAATTAATCCGAATCCTCATAATGTTCATTTTTATCAATGATGATTGCGAAAAGTATCCTAAAATGAATGGGAAAATTCACTTCAATGATGATTGTGACCTGTATTTTTAAATATATGGTAAAAAAATATAGGTCCAAGGGTAAATTGAGAAATATATTTTTTCTCATTTTTTGGATACCCTCCCAAGTTTTCGAGTAGGTGAAAATTCTCCTAATTTATGGCCTACCATACGATCTGTTATATAAATAGGTAAATGCTCTTTTCCATTATGGATAGCAATGGTATGCCCAATCATTGTAGGTATAATGGTAGATGTTCTGGACCAAGTTTTTATTAACTCCTTTTCTCCTTTTGTGTTAAGCTTCTTTATTTTTCTTAATAAATGATTGGCTACAAAAGGATTTTTTGTTCGTGAACGTGTCATAGTTAATTATTCCTCCTATAATAACTAAAAAAGTTAATTTTGTTCTCTTATATTTCCAATTCTAAAATATAGAATCTCTAAAAAAAGAAAATCCTATAATGTCCCAGTAAATTGCTATTTTCTTTTGTAAAGACGAAGAAACAAATTCTATTTTATCTACGCTTACGCTCGACTATTTACTACGGCGACGAAGAATCAAATTATCACTATATTGATTCGTTTTTCTAGTTCTTCTTCCAAGTGCAGGATAACCCCAAGGAGTTGAGGGTTTTTTTCTACCAATTGGGGCCCTCCCTTCACCACCCCCATGTGGATGGTCTACAGGGTTCATAACGACCCCTCTTACTACAGGACGCTTGCCTCGCCAACGTTTAGCTCCGGCTCTGCCCAAACTTTTCTGGTTTACCCCAACATTCCCTACTTGTCCAACTGTTGCTGAGCAGTTTTTGGATATCAAACGGACCTCGCCAGAAGGTAATTTTAATGTTGCTGATTTACCTTCTTTTGCAATCAGTTTCGCTACAGCACCCGCTGCTCTAGCTAATTGTCCACCCTTTCCAAGTGTTATTTCTATGTTATGTATGGCCGTGCCTAACGGCATATCGGTTGAAGTAGATTCTTATCAAAACCCCTTCCCAAACTGTACAAGCTTCTTCCAAAGCATACGGCTTTCTGGATGTAGATTCTAATATCTATACAGCTGCATCTTATATATCGTTTATTTCGTAGATTATAAATGACATAACGAAGTACCATACCACATGAGTGGATATATATTATACGAATCCAAATCTTCCGAATGACTCATGTTATGATCTTCTACATCCTAGGTCTTTCTGTTCCGTTCCTTCATCTGGCTTATGTTCTTCATGTAGCATTCAGACCGAATGACTCTATGAAATTACGTTGCTACTTACACCTAGTACGGGTAACGTAGGAGACATTTCTATTTTTTCCCGGGGGAATCCTTAGAATTACCACTGCTTCGCTTTCAATTTGTCCTTGACCATCAAATGAAATGTGAATAATCCGGATCTTCCCCTTATTTGTTTGAAACGAGGAGCGCTTCGTGTTCTGTCGGTGCTTGAAACAATTTTGTCTTCTCCATATTACTATATCTCTAGGGTCAATAATGGTATATTAGCAACTACTGAACTCAATCACTTGCTGCCGTTACTCTTCAGTTTTCTGTTGAAGTCTATCCTGTAGAGGTACTCCAATTGGATAAGAGATCGATTTCTAGGTTTCGCCATAAACCTAATTGGTTACTTCCAATTACGTAAATCAATAGTTCAAACCGCACTCAAAGGTAGGGCATTTCCCATTTTTATAGGAACTTCTGTACCATAAACAATGGTATCTCCAATTATAGCCCCTCTGGGGTGTAAAATATATCTTTTCTCACCATCCCCATAGTGTATGAGACAAATGTGTGCATTTCGATTAGGGTCATATTCTATAGTTATGATTCTACCATATATGTCTTTTTCATTGCGTCGAAAATCAATTTTACGGTATAGACGCTTATGACCTCCCCCTCTATGCCCTGCGGTAATAATTCCTCTGGCATTACGCCCTTTACAACAATGATGTTGTCCAGAAATCAAACGATTTCGTGAATTGGATTTCACTTGACTGTTTAAGGCTCCATTGCGTGTGCTCGGGCTCGAAGTTTTATGTATCGCCATGTTATTAATTGTTTAAGTTCTTTTCTTTCTAACTAAGAGGTGGAATAGAATAACCCGATTCTAAGGAATCGAATAAGCCGGTTCAAGCATAATGATCATACGTTTGTAATGCATTGTATGTCCCATAATAGGTCGCATTCTTCTACCGTTTCTTGGGAGTCCATCGTCCATTGATACAGATCAAATGTTATTATAACTATTCTAACATAATTGGATTGAATCGACCACACCTTTGTTATTGATGGATGATGAGATTCCATTGATATTGATACGGATCCAATCGTTTTTTTTTTGAAAAGAAGATAAAGAATGAATATAGTCAATATAATTCAGATAATCATGTAGCTGTATTTACAAATTTCATTCTGTAACAAAAATCGAGTGGGGGATATTTCTATGGGGATGCATCCAGTAGGAATTGAACCCACGACTTCGCCAATTATGAGTTGGGTGCTTTAACCACTCAGCCATGGATGCTTCGAGGAAACCCTCCGACTTCATCACTAACCCAATTTCAATTGAAGTCAAATCTTTTGGATAAATCAATTTCTCCATGTATGTATCCTTTATCTAATACATACATAGAGAAATTGATTAAAGATAAGATAGATATATATCTATAGATTTCGACTTTTTTATTGATCACTCCTAATAGATATCAAATACATCTCTGCACAAATCGAATTGATATAGAAAGTATCAATTAGAATAAAAAAATGCGGATATAGTTGAATGGTATAATTTCTCTTTGCCAAGGAGAAGACGCGGGTTCAATTCCCGCTATCCGCCGTTACTTCTGTATTGAATAGTATATTTCTTTATATTATCAAATATATATATAAGTGAATTTCCATTTTTATCCAAAATGGTGCGGAGACAGGATTTGAACCCGTAACCTCAAGGTTATGAGCCTTGCGAGCTACCAAGTTGCTCCACTCCGCCATGCCATAAGAAGAACAATTGACAATTAATGGAAAACAGAGATTGAATTTGCCTGCCGCCCCTCCACCATATCTGTACAAATAGAATAAACCATTTATACGGAATGGTCAAGGGACCGTCCTATGATCGCAGATCATCAAAAAGAATAAAAAAATGAAGAGAATTTTTTATTCTTACCAACTCGATCTTGTTGCACCGGGCAACAAACATTGGTGAACCATTTCACGAAGTGCGTGTCTAGATAATCCAAAGTGTCGATAATTACCTCGTGATCTTCCAGTCGCAAAACAACGTCGATGAAGACGTGTAGGTGCACTATTACGCGGTAGTGCTTCGAACTTTGCCTTAATTTCCCATTTCTCACTTAACGACTGAGCTTTGCTCATTTCTTTTTTTGGAGATCGTCGAATCAAATGATATTTTTTTTCCAATTTTTGCCTCTTCTTCTCCCTGGCAATGCTACTTTTCTTTGCCATTATGATGATGATTCATTTCCTATTAGTATCAATGATAGAAATAAGTCGGATCCTAGATGTAGAAATAGAAGAAGCACCTTCTTCATACAAAGAGATTCAATTTTTGGAGATACAATAAAGAATGAAATTAACCAAATTTACCTGATGTAGAGGCAATCAAGAAAGCTGCATAAGTAAATATATAACCTACCGAAAAGTGGACTAATCCAACCAATCTTGCTTGGACAATCGAAAGAGCCACAGGTTTATCTCTCCATCGAATCAAATTCGCCAAAGGTGTGCGTTCATGAGCCCATGCTAAAGTTTCAATCAATTCCTGCCAATATCCGCGCCATGAGATTAAGAACATAAATCCAGTAGCCCAAACAAGATGTCCAAATAAGAACATCCACGCCCAGACTGATAAACTATTCATACCAAAGGGGTTATATCCATTGATAAGTTGTGAAGAATTTAACCATAGATAATCTCTTAACCATCCCATCAAATAGGTTGAAGATTCATTAAATTGTGAAACATTACCTTGCCATAATGTAATGTGCTTCCAATGCCAATAAAAAGTAACCCATCCAATGGTATTTAACATCCAGAAAACTGCCAAATAAAATGCGTCCCAAGCAGAAATATCACAAGTACCACCTCGTCCCGGACCGTCGCA
Organism: Lathyrus sativus; assembly: GCA_963859935.3. Taxonomy (NCBI): domain Eukaryota; kingdom Viridiplantae; phylum Streptophyta; class Magnoliopsida; order Fabales; family Fabaceae; genus Lathyrus; species Lathyrus sativus. The sequence continues at coordinate 29,622 of CAWUDS030001831.1, forward strand.
AGGAAAACTATAACCAAAATCCTTTTTATCCGGCATTAACTTGGAACCACGTGCATCTAAAGCACCTTTTACTAAGATCAATGTAGTTGTATGTAAACCAAGAGCAATAGCATGATGAACCAAGAAGTCTCCAGGCCCGATTGTTAAGAATAGAGAATTACGATTCTCATTAATAGCATTTAACCAACCCGGCAACCATATGCTTCGCCCCGCATTGAGCGCCGGACTATTCGTTGAAGATAAAAGTACATCGAAACCATATGAAGTTTTACCGTGAGCAGATTGTATCCATTGGGCAAATATGGGTTCGATCAAGATTTGTTTCTCCGGAGTGCCAAAAGCAAGCATGACATCATTATGGACATAAAGTCCCAAAGTATGGAACCCCAGAAATAGGCTGGCCCAACTTAAATGGGATATGATAGCTTCTTTGTGCTCTAACATTCTTGCCAATACATTATCCTCATTCTGTTCGGGATTGTAATCTCTAATAAAAAAGATAGCTCCATGAGCAAAAGCCCCCGTCATAATAAATCCTGCAATGTATTGATGATGAGTATATAACGCAGCTTGAGTAGTAAAGTCTTGTGCTATAAACGCATAAGCAGGTAACGAATACATGTGTTGAGCTACCAAAGAAGTAATGACCCCTAACGAGGCTAGAGCAAGGCCTAATTGAAAATGAATTGAATTATTGATTGTGTCATAAAGACCCTTATGTCCACGCCCCAATCTACCCCCCGGAGGAATATGCGCTTCTAAAATATCTTTTATACTGTGCCCAATACCGAAGTTAGTTCTATACATATGACCAGCAATTAGAAAAAGAATTGCAATAGCTAAATGATGATGGGCCATATCGGTAAGCCATAAACTTTGCGTTTGAGGATGGAATCCCCCGAGAAGTGTTAGAATGGCAGTTCCCGCGCCTTGCGAAGTACTAAATAAATGATTACTAGAATCGGGGTTTTGAGCATAAAGATTCCACTGACCTGTAAAAAATGGCCCTAATCCTTGAGGATGAGGCAATACACTTAAGAAATTATTCCATCGAACATATTCTCCTCTGGATCCTGGAATAGCCACATGGACTAAATGCCCTGCCCAAGCTAAGGAACTGACTCCAAATAGTCCTGACAAATGATGATTGAGGCGGGATTCGGCATTTTTAAACCACGAAACGCTCGGTTTCCATTTCGGTTGTAGGTGTAACCAGCCCGCTAATAAGGATATGAAAGAAAGAAATAATAGAAAAATAGCTCCAGTATAAAGATCCTCATTAGTACGTAAACCAATTGTATACCACCACTGATAAACACCGGAATAGGCAATATTCACTGGGCCAAGCGCACCCCCTCGCGTAAAAGCTTCTACAGCCGGTTGACCAAAATGGGGATCCCAAATTGCATGAGCAATAGGTCTTACATGTAAAGGATCCTGTACCCATGCCTCAAAATTTCCTTGCCAAGCTACATGGAAGAGATTCCCGGAAGTCCACAGAAAAATGATTGCTAATTGTCCGAAATGAGAAGCAAAAATATTCTGATAAAGACGTTCCTCAGTAATATCATCATGACTCTCGAAGTCATGTGCGGTAGCAATACCAAACCAAATACGACGAGTAGTGGGGTCCTGAACTAAGCCTTGGCTAAACCTTGGAAATCTTAATGCCATAATGCTTTTCAAATCCTCCTAGCCATTATCCTACTGCAATAATTCTTGCTAAGAAGAATGCCCACGTTGTGGCAATTCCACCCAGAAGGTAATGTGTTACTCCTACAGCACGTCCCTGTACAATGCTTAAGGCTCTAGGCTGAGTAGCAGGAGCAACTTTTAATTTATTATGAGCCCAAACGATGGATTCAATAAGTTCTTGCCAATAACCACGCCCGCTGAATAGAAACATTAAACTAAAAGCCCATACAAAATGGGCGCCTAAGAAAAAAAGACCATATGCAGATAATGAGGAACCATAAGACTGAATTACCTGGGATGCCTGCGCCCATAAGAAATCGCGAAGCCACCCATTAATGGTAATCGAACTCTGCGCAAAGTTTCCTCCTGTGATATGAGTTATTACTCCTTGATCATTTATACTTCCCCAAACATCTGATTGCATTTTCCAACTGAAATGGAATATTACTACAGAAATTGCATTGTACATCCAAAATAATCCTAGGAAGACATGATCCCAAGCGGATACTTGGCATGTCCCCCCTCTTCCCGGGCCATCACAAGGGAACCGAAAACCAAGATTTGCTTTATCCGGTATCAAGCGTGAGCTACGAGCAAATAGAACACCTTTTAGGAGTATCAATACCGTCACATGAATTGTAAATGCATGAATATGATGTACCAAAAAATCTGCGGTTCCTAATGGAATAGGTAACAAAGCTACTTTGCCGCCCACTGCCACTAAATCACCACCGCCCCAAGTCAAACTGGTGCTTGTTGTTGCACCAGGGGCTGTTGTGCCAGGTGCTAAAGCATGGGTATTTTGTATCCATTGAGCAAAGACAGGTTGTAATTGTATAGCGGTATCTGAAAACATATCTTGAGGGCGCCCTAAAGCACTCATGGTATCATTATGAATATACAACCCAAAACTGTGAAAACCTAAAAATATACACACCCAGTTGAGATGTGATATGATTGCATCACGATGTCTAAGAACACGATCTAATAGATCGTTGTATCGAGTAGTTGGATCATAGTCTCTTACCATAAAAATGGCTGCATGTGCAGCAGCACCAACTATGAGAAAGCCCCCAATCCACATGTGATGTGTGAACAATGACAGTTGTGTACCATAATCAGTAGCTAGGTATGGATAAGGAGGCATAGCATACATATGGTGAGCTACAATAATGGTCAAAGAGCCTAACATAGCTAGGTTAATAGATAATTGAGCATGCCATGACGTTGTTAGGATCTCATATAGCCCTTTATGACCCTGGCCTGTAAATGGACCTTTATGGGCTTCTAAAATATCTTTTATACCATGACCAATACCCCAGTTAGTTCTATACATATGACCCGCAATGAGAAAAAGAATTGCAATAGCTAAATGATGATGTGCAATATCAGTAAGCCATAGACCACCAGTTAGTGGGTCTAATCCTCCACGAAAAGTAAGAAAGTCCGCATATTTTGACCAATTCAAGGTAAAAAATGGGGTTGCTCCCTCAGCAAAACTTGGATAAAGTTGAGCCAAAAGATCCCGATTCAAGATAAATTCATGAGGAAGTGGGATCTCTTTGGGATCTACTCCAGCATTTAGAAATTGGTTAATTGGTAAAGATACATGTACTTGATGCCCCGCCCAAGAAAGAGACCCAAGTCCTAGTAGACCTGCCAAATGGTGATTCAACATGGATTCTACATCTTGAAACCAAGCCAATTTTGGAGCAGCTTTGTGATAATGAAACCAACCAGCAAAAAGCATTAAGGCTGCAAAGACCAACGCACCGATTGCAGTACAATAGAGTTGTAATTCACTAGTTATTCCAGATGCTCGCCAAATCTGAAAAAAACCGGAGGTTATTTGTATTCCCCGGAAACCTCCCCCTACATCACCATTCAATATTTCTTGGCCTACTATTGGCCAAACCACCTGGGCACTAGGTCGAATGTGAGTAGGATCATTTAGCCATGCTTCATAATTTGAAAAACGAGCACCATGGAAATACATGCCACTCAGCCAAAGAAAGATAATGGAGAGTTGACCGAAATGAGCACTAAATACTTTTCGGGAAATCTCCTCTAAATCACTAGTATGGCTATCGAAATCATGAGCATCAGCATGTAGGTTCCAGATCCAAGTAGTAGTATCAGGTCCCTTAGCTATTGTTCTTGAGAAATGACCAGGTTTTGCCCATTGCTCGAAAGAAGTTTTTATGGGATCCCTATCTACCAAAATTTTGACTTTTGGTTCCGGCGAACGAATAATCATTGAGTCCTCCTCTTTCCGGACAACACATACAAAGAGACCCGCCAACATAAAACATAATTCGTGAACTTATGAGAAATGTTTATATTGAATATCTTTCTCTTCTATCTCCCATCTATTCCATATTTTCTTGAGTTATTCACTAGAACAATTAGGATCCGGAAGTGAATCCGGGGCAAGTGTTCGGATCCATTATGACATAGCAGTGAGGCGCTCAACGGACCCTTTTATTTGATTGATGGGGACAATAAACTATCAAAAATTCAATATATATAATGGATTTTCTATATATTTTATTCTCTATTAGAGAATAAAATATAGACAATAATATTTGAATTAGAATAAAAAAAAGAAAATAATAAAAAGACTGTTCTTATTCAAAACGCCCTGTGATCTTCAACCAATTCTGTGCCTCAATATAATTACCAGGGGTAAGGGCTATAGCTTGTTTCCAATATTCAGCAGCTTGATCAAACCAAGATTCTCCAATTTCAGAATCTCCCTGTCGAATGGCCTGTTCTCCGCGGTCGGAATAGGGGAGTAAAATCCTTCCCTTAGAACCGTACTTGAGAGTTTCCTGACTCATACGGCTCAACAGTCAATTCTTTTGATCTTCCATTTTTTCTGGAGTTAATAACAAGAAAAGAGGTTAATTACATGAGTTTAAAACTTGAATTTGGATTAATAATTCAATTGAATCCTTTGTTTTTAGTTTTATCTTTTCTCCTACCTTCTGAAGAAGAAGGCATCGACATTAATACTAACGCTCTTATTTGAATTTTCTCAAAGGTAACTATCTCGAGTTCATATATCATTTCATATATAATATATCTATTTCTATAGAATCTGTGAGAAAGACTTTTCTTCATAAGAAAAGACTTACTATCTTTGGGATCTGATACTACACCGCTGCTCAAAACCTTCGGGGATCAACTTTATTACATAAGTTGATTTCGAATCTATCATCATATAAGTAAGCAGTTCTGGTTGTATCGGCCAAAAACCTTGTTAATTGATCTTTACGGTGCTTCCTTTATCAATTAGATCTTTTATCCATAGAAAAAAGTATCTAGGCATATATATATTCTATTTCTTCATATTTTTACTTCTATGAATATGAAGTTTCTTTCTTTGCTACAGCTCATAAAAATCGTTGTTTCGAACGATATATATGTAGAAAGCCTATTTTTTTTGTCTAGTATTTATGACTATTAGTGGAGGTTCTTTTCTTTTTTCTTTCTATAGTGGAGATAGTCGCACGTAATGACAGATCACGGCCATATTGTTAAAAGCTTGAGGTAAGAAAGGGTTTCGTTCGAGTGCCCGAAAATAGTATTCCAAAGCTTTTGTATGTTCTCCGTTACTTGTGTGGATAAGGCCGATGTTATAAAGTATATAACTTCGATCATAGGGATCAATTTCCAGTCGCATCGCCTCATAATAATTCTGTAAAGCTTCCGCATAATTTCCTTCAGATTGAGCCGACATCCGTTACGGTCGTCATTCGGTTCAAAGAATCTCCGTTCCAGAACCGTACGTGAGATTGTCATCTCATACGGCTCCTCCTTTATGTGGATAATGAGAAACATCCATGGAATCAAAAAAGATTGCAATATTCTCATTATCAACTGAGCGGGACTAGTGTTTTTACACGAAATCTCTAGCCAACCTTTCTGTAAAGGATCTTTTATTAACATTTAGTAAGTTATTACTGGATAAATCAATCGTAACTTCAACAATTTATTTGTCCTCAACGCCGCTTAATTTCCCGGAATTAGTCACTTCAACAGTCTTTGATGGTTATATGGGTATCCAAAATACGAACGAGATGGATGTTTGTTGTCCCAACCATTCTAGTTAGTCCCGATCCCGATAAGAAAGGAAGGATTTTTTTTACAAATTTTTCTCCTGTTGTTGATTCCCTAGCGTAGTGCTTCTTCCCCCATGCCGCCTATTTGTACTAGTGGAGTAGGATTCACCTAACCCCATAAATAGGTATATATAGGTATAACCTTTCGCTTAATACTATAAACCTAAAATTGAAGCATATTGAGGCTGCATTAATCGGGAATACACGACAGAAGGGATTAATCGTTTTATTTCCAAACTTCACCTTCAGCAAGCGTCGGTTTTTTTTGATTTGTCTCTGAAGAATGTATCTTTCTCCTAAGACTGAGATCGGTAAAAAAAAAAAATAATCAAATCGCACCATCTCTGTAATAAGTGAATGCCTCTTTTTCTCCAGAAGTTGTGGGAATTATTCGTAATAAGATATTGGCTACAATGGTAAAGGTCTTATCAATAAAATTTCCATTTATCCGAGATCTAGTCATAGGTAGCAATCCATTCTATAATTTCATTTTTTATCGCGTGATAAAATAATTCCCCAAACAAAGGAATTGTACAATACAGTACGAAATAACGTAAAAATGGACTTATTAATCAAATTACTTTATTCTACGGTAGGCTTTGAAGTTGAAGTAGAATTTTTTTTTTTTTAGTTTCAATTGATTGTATTGTGTGCGCTTACGCAAATGGGATATAAATGCCTCACTATTCACTCGATTTAGGGACATAATCATTATGTAGGAGAGATGGCCGAGTGGTTCAAGGCGTAGCATTGGAACTGCTATGTAGGCTTTTTGTTTACCGAGGGTTCGAATCCCTCTCTTTCCGCACCCTTACCAAGTTCATCAATGTTACTGACGTCAATGTTTTAAATAATATATAGATAAAATTATTGCAACTTTTATATGCATTCTCTATTCCTAATTTGTTTCTGTAATATAGAAAATTGTGCATAAAGTGGGCAAGGAATAACAATTTTGCTACACCCACTTCTATACACGAATGGGGGGGGAAAATACTCGGATCAAAATTCTTGTTATTTTAACGAGGTTTAAGTCTGACGAGAATAATATTCTACAACCAGCAATTCATTAATTTTCAAACCAACCCATTTACTATCTATTATTTGATTGACTAATCCTTTATATTGGTCTGGATGAAGAGTCAAATGGGTTGGCACTCTTTTGCGGGGGGCTGATTTAAGAGAATTTTGAATTATAGTTCTCGATTTTTGTTCATCCTTGGCTGTAATAATATCTTTAGGTTTACAACGATAACTTGGTATATCTACTATACGACCATTAACTAAAACATGTCTGTGGTTAACTAATTGACGGGCTTCAGGAATAGTCGCAGCCATACCCAATCGAAAAAGTATGTTATCTAAGCGCATTTCTAGTAATTGGAGTAAAACCTGGCCGGTTGACCCTTTCGCTTTTCCAGCGATACGAACGTATTTAAGCAATTGTCGTTCTGTAAGACCATAATGAAAACGCAATTTTTGTTTTTCTTCTAAACGAATACGATATTGAGATTTTTTACTGGAGAGCGATTCTTCGCTTCCAACTCTTCTAACTGGAAGCTCTTTTCTGGTTAGTCCTGGTAAAGCCCCCAGACGGCGTATTTTTTTGAAACGAGGCCCTCTGTAACGTGACATAAACACTCCTTTTTAAAATGGAAAATCTCATAAAGAAAAATCAAAACTAAACTAAATGACAAATATGATATTATAAATGAAGTGAAATCTACTTCAAGTATTGTACTATTAAAGTATTGTACTACTGTAGTACAAAGAAGAATTAGAAGGATTCTATCAGTATCCGAATGGAATTCTATTCTATCGATATAGAAATAAAAAAGAAATAAAAAAAGCCGGCTATCGGAATCGAACCGATGACCCTCGCATTACAAATGCGATGCTCTAACCTCTGAGCTAAGCGGGCTCTCAGAACACAAATTGTGCATTTATC
>CAWUDS030001833.1:0-12500 GCA_963859935.3 Lathyrus sativus
CCATTCAAACCCTTCTTACTGAATCGAAGCAATGGTGAGAAGGCCTGTATTTTTCCGCTTAGGTTTGATATAAATCTTCTCAAGAAGTTTATCTTACCTAGTAGTGACTGCAGCTCCCTCTTAGTCGATGGCGCTTTCGCTTCCATGATCGCTTTGGTCTTGTTTTGGTTGATTTCGATCCCTTTTTTATGAACCACGAAACCTAAAAAATCTGCCGCCTGCACATAAAATGCACACTTTAGAGGGTTTATCTTATGACCATATTTCCTCATCCTTATAAAGGACTGTCGAAGATGGTCCACATGTTCTTTTCCCGAAACTGACTTAACCACAATGTCATCAATGTATATCTGCATGAAAGTCTCTATATAATCATGGAAAATTGAGTTCATTGCCTGTTGATATGTTGCCTCAGCATTTTTTAGGCCAAAAGGCATCACTACCCATTCTTAGGTGCCTAAGGCTCCAGGACAACGGAAAGCTGTTTTGGGAACATCATCTTCTGTAATGAAAATCTGATTATATCTAGAGTATCCATCTAGCATACTAAGGTACTTATGTCCTGCGGCGGAATCGACTAGCATCTCTGCCACAGGCATGGAGTACTCATCTTTAGGAGTTGCTGAATTTAGATCCCTAAAGTCTATGCAAACTCTTAAAAACCCATTTTTCTTTATGACTAGGACAATATTAGCCAACCATTCGACATACCTGGCGGTGCGGATGAACTTGCATCGAAGGAGTCTTTCGACTTCCTCTTTTATTTTTGAGAGAATTTCTAGGGCGAAACGCCTTGGATTTTGTTTGATTGGCTTCTTCCCATGCTTGATTGGAAGCTTGTACTCGACTAGTTTCCTCTTTAAACCAGGCATCTCATCATAATCCCAGGCGAAACAGTCTTTCTACTTTCGCAGTAATTGAATGATTTCGATCTTAAGCTGAGGGTCAAGGTTGGCACTTACATATGTTGGCCTTTTGACCACCCCTTCCCCTAGATAAACCTCCTCCAATGGGTCCTATGCTAGCATCTTGACATCATTCGCCAGTGGATCCTTTTCGAATCCTAGAGGCTCTTCATCGTAGATGGCATCAAGCCTCTGGCCTTGCCCTCCGTCCTGAATCTTGTCAGGTGGTTCTGGGTCGAAGTCTTTGCCAGGACCTTCTTGGCAAGATTCTAACTTGACCTTGCCATCTGGTTGTTAGCAGCCTCCAAGGCCGCCTGAAGTTTAGTTTCGGCCACGTAGACCGAAATTCTTTCTAGTGCTTCGAACTTAGTCATTGTCACTAAATTCGCTTCCCCAACCTGTAGGTCTACTGGAGGTTTACCAAGGTATGGGATTCTCTCTCCTGGCACCTCTTTGTCCCAACGAAAACCATCGATAGGGTGTAAGTACAGTGAGCAGCCATTATTCATAACATAGTAACATACAAGTTTGTGTGCCGCAATTTCTGTTTTAGTGCAGGCATCCAAATTTTCGACCTCTGAGATTCTGTCAAAATCCCTAGGCATTATTGACACTACACTAACTAGGATATCTAGAGAGGCGTCAGAGTCAAAGTCGAAGTTATCAGTCATTTTGTCATCATCTTCGACTGGTTTTTTATGTCCCATTTCTTGGGAAGGGAATAACCTTCGTCCCACAGGCATTTTTTTAGTAGTCTTCGACTACCCCCCTTTATTTTTGGTAAGGACATTAGTGTTGGATTTTGCCTGATTTTTCAATGAGACTTCCCTAAGGGTTTTCCTTCTCCGTTGCTCTCTTCTCCACTGAGATCGTGTCATTGGATTTTTCCCTTTGTAGTTTTCAGAGATATGTTCAATCTTGGAGGATTGGAATTCCTTTCGATAGGTAACTGAGGATCCTCGATTAACCTCGAAATTTTTCCATTTCTGTTGTCCCTTTTGTCTGTTCTCATTAGGTCTCACCCATTTGCTGTTGGAAATCTCGGCAAATGGCTTAAAGGTAGCAGGTCTGGCCCTTGGGGCCCTAATGTTAGGTTCAGGCTTTCTTGGGATACTACCTCGAGGGTCGAAACCAGGTCTCTCCCACTTTTGTTTTGATTTGCATACCCCTTCGAGTTTCTAGGCAGCCTTCATGTCAAAGATGGCACTACATCTAGGACACAATATGACGCTGGATCCCTTCTTCTGGCAACGGTGGAGGAATTCGATGATGGACTCCTCGTGTCTTGGATAGGCCACCTTGTTGTGTTCTTGCTGACAACCTGATTCATCGTTCTCCATGGTCTCATGTGGCGTTATTTCCACCATATTCATGTCGACGTCCTCTCTCAAGTTGAGCTTACCTAGGTCCAGCTCCAGGCCTTTAGTGGCCTGGTCCATCTTAATGAAACTATCAGTAGTTTCTCTGGTCACCAATATCAGGCTTGAACTCTTTGTGTCTTTTTGACTCGAATCATCAACACCCTTGTCGAGGCCATCAACAACCTCCTTCAACCAGTTTTTTTGTCCAAAGCCTACAGTGGTCTTGGCTATTACAGCTCCAGCAGCAAAATCCTCAGTGATCTCCACCATGTTGATTGAGAAATCATAGTCATCAGTAGCTTCGACCACATGTGCCTCCATGGGCTCCGCGTAGTGAGTGTCCACTACTTGTAAAGGGTCAGTGTCGACTTTCATCTAGCTGTTGGCTTTCTCCCCGAACTTCAATTTTCCTTCTTGGATGGCATTCTGCACCAAATCCCTAAAAAGAAAACATTGAGACGTTTTATGGCCCAAAAAATTATGGTATTTACAAAACCCTCTCTTTTTCCTTTGTTCTAAGGATGGCATTTTAGCACCAGGTGGTACTATCATTTTCCCATCCTTAACTAACAAATCAAAAATTTCGTCACATTTCATGATATCGAAAGTGTATGTTTTCTTTGGGAATCTGTCGTTCTTTTCAGATTCGAAAAAACTTTTTCCATGTGGGAGAGCCAATACTTTACAAGTATAAGGAGGTCCCTGTTTTAGTTCGGCAACATCTATTTCATTTTTGTCGAAGTATAATGGGTCCTCACGTACACCTTCAATATTTTCGTTACATTCGACATAAGCTACTTTCTTACTTTTATTGAATTTGGCTTTTTCGTCTTTAAGACGCTCTAGCTGTCAAACCCTATCGGCTAGTTGGGCCATGTCCCTCAGGTACTGGGTGTCCAATTTCTTTCTAATTGAGTAGTCGAGGTCCACCGCGACCATTTCGACCAACTCGTGTTCAGGAACTTGAGTGAAATATCTAGCTTTGAGTAGTCAGAACCTATTCAGGTACTCTTCTATAGGTTCAAAAAACTTACGTTTCACGCTAGCCAGTTCCTTTAGGCTGATCTTAGTTTTCCCCACACAAAATTTTTCATGGAACAAATGCTCTAACTGGGTCCAATTACAAACCGAATTAGGGGGTAAGGTCGTAAACTATGTAAAGGCATTTTTAGTGAGAGAACTAGGGAAATATTTTATCCTAAGACTCTCATCATTAACTATTTCTCCGGCTTTTATTATATAACGAGCCACATGTTCGACAGTAGATTTCATCGTGTCCCTTGAGAATTTGGTGAATTTAGGCACCTTCGTCCTAGGGGGTAATTCTGACTGGAGGATATAATCCACTATCGGTGACGTGTAATTTGGCCTAGTAAAACCAGTGTTTACCCCATTTCGAGCCATTATCCTTTCGACCATGGCTGCTAAGCTATTGTCGATAGTCATGTTGTTACATCGAACCTATTGGATAACATTGTTCGCATCTTGGTTTCGATTTACTATGATCACTCCTAGGTCTCTTTCTCTCGGGATTGGTATTTGGTCCCTTGGTGGTTCGACTCTGTGTGGTTCGAGCTTGGGGATTTCTACCTTCCCTTGATTCTCTAAATTGGGCTCAGGTAGGTTTCCCAAGTTCTGTCGTGGAATGTTTTCCATAATAGTTGTATTCCTAACAACGGCTGGTACACCCATGAATTCAGCCAGCCATGTCAATTATACTGCTAACTGTTGGTTGGTTTGAGTAGTATTTTGGATCAAAGGTTGAAAGATTTCACCCATAGTCTGGGATAAAGTTTGTACCATTTGCAAATTACTCTCATCCATTTGCTGTCTCAAACATGCTATCAAAGTATTGGTCAAATTAGGGCTCTGTGTGGAATTTCCCAAGCCTAAACTTTGGGGGTTTCGATCGATGTTCACCCCAGACCCTGATCCTTGTAATGGGGAAGCCATTGCATTATCTGAGAATATTGGGGGGGAATTCTGAAGGCCTTGCATTACAGTCGTTGGCATTCCATATGGAGGGTTTCTTGGTAATAATTGTGAAACCTTGGAGGGAAAAATTGTCTAGACGTCGAATTTCCTCCTGGAGGAGTTTGGGGATTCGACGCTTGAGGTCCAATATATTCCAACACCAGCTGGGTGTAAGTCCTTATGCTAGTTGACCCAGGCCCCAATACTGATGGTACTGGTTCCAATATTGCTGAGGTGTTATTTACTCCCCAGTCGAAGGTATTAAGGATGGAACCACGTCATTTCTCAATCCTTCGCGAGGACTAATGATGCTAGGCTGAGGGTTAGAACCATCTCCTCGAGGATTAGGATTATTTGGCTGATTTGCATTTGTCGCCATGTTCCTAATGTACTTTCTTCTTGGTCTTTCTTTGTTTATAGCGGCGACTTTGCCACTTCTTAATAACATGTAACGAATTTTTACGAAAGATGAATAAAACTACAGTTTTGCGAACTTTTTGCAAAACTAAGAAAAAACTCTTTAGCACGGTCCCACTGGGCGTGCCATTTTGTTTCCCTTGAAAATGGAAAACAACCGCTGATCTTCCAAATCTAACTTTGGTGACTCACAGGATCGATCAGATTGATCCTAGGACATGTTTTAAAAGTTATGTTTTGAACTAGTATATCTAACCTATACACTTCGGTAGTGTTTCAGTAAAAGGACTTAACATAAAAGTGTTGTTCGACTTAGAAAGGAAAGATAGAGAATTGCAAGAAATAAAGTAAAGAACTTTGAGAAGAGTTTGACAAAATAAAATAAAACACTTCAAAGGGGTAGATTGCAGGAAAAGTAAAGGAAAACTTTTTTAAGTTAAGCAAGTAAATTAAACTTCATTGAAAGTAAAGATGGTGTGTTTACATAACGTACATTCTCCTTGAACTCGTTTCTCTACACTCGGATACTTTGAGTAATTTTAGGAGTAACTTGTACAAATAGTAAATTACAACACACTGAATTCTATGTCTAAAACTCTTATTTATAATAGTAAAAATAACTACCCATAACCTCCTAAAACCATCAGCTTTCGACAAGTGTCATAGTGCATGTAGTCACTTGCTAATCGAACGCCACTTGTCCTGCTTAGTCATGGGAAAGCATAACCACTCCCTCCATTATTTGAATTTCAAAAACCTTCACTAATCGTCAGCCAATGTCTCGGTCGAAGGCCACTTTCGTTAATGTTTGGAAATTTCTCTAAGTCCCAAAACACTTGAATTCTCATTCGAAGGTCTCATTGCTCGAAACCTTATTCATTCTAAAAAGACTTTAATATTTTATTTAAGTATTTTAATCTATACATGAGGCGTCGAATTTGTGAGCTAACAACGAATAACACACGAAGACGCACCTCTCGGCTCTCTAGTCAAATTTATCTCTTGATTTCAAATATGTTCCAGCATAACATAGGCACCCAAAGACTTTGAGGTGATCATAAGTTGGTGGTTTTCCAAACAACATCTCAAAAGGCGTGAGACCTCAAATATCTTGCAACATTTAAAATATGTCTCTACTTTCTTCCTACACGTGCATTTTATTATGGTGTGGCTACGCATGAAGTCTCATGAAGTATCCCTCTGTCCATTCAGAAATATTATACCTTTGAGTTGGTGAATTCAGTTCCATTGTCATTCTGAATCCTCTTGATTTTTGTATTAAATTGTGTCTCTATCATTTTGAAAAAGTTCACAAGTATATTGGTAGTCAGATCTTTATGCTTCATTAGATACACCCATGTTCCATGAGTATGATCATCAACCAATGTTATAAAATAGTGTGATTCATCATTCGAAATGGTATTATACTTTCCCCATAGATCACGGTGAATCAAATCAATAAGTCTCTCAGCTTTATTCATACTCTATGAAAAGGAAAGTCTACACTGCTTGGATTTGTGACATATGTCAAAACAATTTATTTTTTTGAAATCAAAATTACATTTAATTAAATTAGACAGTTGCTGAAGAGGCTGAATTGAGGAATGCCTCATTCTGTTGTGCCAAAGGACAGTGGCATTTTCTAAAGAGATTGAGTCACATAAAACACTTGGGACTGAGCCATTTTTAATATTCTTCGAGAATTGGGCATTCTCGATATCTGATATCTTGCCTAACATATGTTGTTACACGCACTCTATATATTTTGATTAACTTTTGTTCGAAAGTTTATTCTCGTGTGAAGTGCATTATTCATCTCATCATATGAGGTAATCTCGTTCTCAATTTTTCTCTTTTCCCTTAAAGTTTCTATTAAATATATTGCTTAACTATGACTAAATTAATTGTATGTTTATGCTCCATGATTATGTGATATAAATAATGGATCATGAATTTTATGAGTTCACTTCCAAAAAATTTAATTGATTGGACATGAGTTTTCAATTTATATGATTATACTGACATCTTATTGGATCTCTTCATCTCATATCATTATTTTCCAATATTTGAAGTAGTTTAATGATATGTGTGGTTTAGCATGTTATTCATCTTATTCTTGCATGAAAAATGCTTTTACGCTTTGATGTTGTTTCTTTTGCTATATTTGGTTGTTTATTTATGTGTTAGTTCTATTTTCAATTATCACATAATTCTATGTGAATGCACATTATAATTGAATCGTTTAATCTTTACAACACCTCTGAGTGCGTTTAATTCTATATGTTATTGTGTAATGTTCATGACGCTTCTAATGTTTTTCGTCTTTGTCTCTTTTTGATGTTGTCAAAGGGGAAAACACAAGGTTTATGATGCACATACTCAGGGGGAGCTTTTCTAATGACATCAAGAGTGCCTAGTATGTTGTGCTATCATCAAAAAGGGGAAGTATGCGAGTGCAACATTCTCTTATATAGGTTTTGTATGATGTCAAAACTAGGTAGTTTAGCCCTCTGTGTATGTTGGACCTTATAGTCTCTGTCTAGAAGTGCATCATCATCTTAGGACATGTAAAATTATACTACATATGCCATCACATGCCAAAAATATGATTTTTTTCTTCATAAAAAGTCATGCATGGGTCGATACATCTTGTGTATGTGTCGATACATAGTGAGTTAACTTTCAAAAAATTTGAATATGCCTCTAATGTATCGATACATAAGAGGAATGGGTCGATACATCCTGCGAATAGGTTGACTCATTATTGGTTAGAGTTGACTCCATCTGAAAGTGGTTTTCAAGGATTTGCCCATTGCCTTCAATCTGTCGATACATTGAAAGAATGGGTCGATACATTAAGCCAATGGGCCAACTCTCCCGTGTTTGAAGTTGACTCATTCTGAAATATTTTTTTAGGAAATTGGTTACTGCTTTCAATGTATTGACTCTATTTGGTCTCGTATTGACTCATTCACCTTATGTATTGACTCATTCCATTTTAGATTCAATACATTCTGTATCAAAATTTAAAATGTGCATTTTGGGCTAAAGTTATGTTTTGCTATATTCGTTTCTACATACACATACATATAAATACACATTCATGCACCATTTCTAAGCATTGAAACCTGAAAGATACAAACAATTATCATCATCTTCAACCTTTCTTTGGTGCATTCATCAACTACACATAATCACTTTTGTTATTTGTTGTCAAGACAAAATTGATAAGGTATAATTTAGGTTTATGCAATCAAATTAGATTGAGGTTTTATTTAGGGGATTTAAGGATAAAACCTTTAGGGTTTTTACTCCAAGATCAAAGGTTAATTTAGAGGTTTTTGCACAAGTCTTGTCTACTTGGATCCAGCCGAGCGAATGCTTTGAAGAATAGGGGTTCTTGCAAAGGAGTAGTGGTAACCGGAGGATCAATTGAAAGGCTTGGGGCAAGATTTCACAATTTGGATTCAGTCAAGTGAAAGGTTTGAAGAATGGTGGTTTGGTCAAAAGAGTAGTGGTAACTGGAGGATCATATTAGAGATCTTGTATGACTTGATCTTGCTAAGATCAAGGGTTGAGAAAGAGCTTAGATCAACATCAAACATATGGTTTAGGGGTTTGAATTTCTTCGACTTCTCTTGTAAACTGATATTAAAGGTTAATTACAATATCTTAATTCGATTTTGAATTAAGGGCAGATGTACCCATAGCAAGGAGAATTGGGGGACGACCTAAATAAATGTTGGTGTTCTATCTCTCTCTCTCTCTAACACCCCATTTTTTTTAAAATCAAGACCAAGTGTATATATATATTTAAAACAACAGAGTACGCTAAATTAAATGGGAAAACCAGCTCTAACACATCTAAAAGAACTACATCGTACATTTTCATAAGTAGGACAACCGTTTTTAAAGCTGAATAATGCTTATCGGGGAAGCAAAGTGTATTTATTCAAATATTACAATTCCTAAAAGAAGCTCCTAGTTCATGACACCTAAACATGTTTGTGTCGTGAATTTAAGGCATACTATAGCCAAGACATGATAAAAGATACTCACTAAATATGTAATAATATCAAGTACAATCATCCAAAAGGTACCAAAATAAACTATTACTAGGCATCATCTACGTCAATGCAATCGTGTCAGGATAAGTCTATACAATCAAAATGGAAGCACTAGGGGGAACAAGCACAGAGGGTGCTCTCCATAAACTAGGCAAGAGCTCTCAGAAGGGGCTCGTGCTTGCAACGTCACCTCATACACCTCTGTACCAGAGTCATCTCCTGAATCGTCAGTGACTAAATCGACCCACATAGTAGGGGTGACCGAGGGAGGTGGAATCTCATAAAAATTATCCTCTTCTAAAGAAACTCTAGGAGGAGATACCAAGTGAGGTACCTCTGGACCACCTAGAGATCCAAGTACCGCAATAGTCGTTGCTCTAAGCATTGCCTCCTCCCACGTCTCCACAGGTACTGAAGGTCCACCCACCTTGAATCCTCCATGAGTAGTGGCTTCCAAACCATCATATGGTAATGTCTCTTCCATAGAACTCATTTGCGTCCTAGGCTGAGGGCTCATAGGAGCATCCCATGTAACTCCCCATACTCCCTGCATGGGGACAGGAAATGAGGTCGTCTACCAGACCACACTTTGATGTATTTGAAAAGTGTCGTATCTAGTAGTAATAACAACTTGCCCGTGATAGTATGTCATACTTGAAGCCAGATCTAAACTCCAAGCACTAGGTCTGCCTCTGTCAATGAAATCCTAGGTGGTCACGGTCGACATCTCGATCTGCGACATCGTGTGACCTCCCATACTCTAGATGGGCGTCAGCCCGCAACATATAGGTGGTAGAGGGGTTACAATCTAAAAACAACATGTATGAAAGAATACACACATACAAGTACACGTGATATATAATAATCCCAACGTTATTCAATATATAAAGCAATGTACAATTAGCCTAATACAGACTCTACATGAGTGTGATCGCCCTAACCGGGTTCCTCACATGCATGAATTCCAGAATTTTACCTCTTCGCAGAGAGTCGTAGGTAACTCCTACTAAGGGTTGTGGTCTATCTGATGCACAACGGGGCATCTCCCCATGATGACAAATCCAAATGACTAGCATCGACTCAATAAATTCCACAGGATTAAGGTGGATCCATTATCTATAATCACACCTCGTGAAGACCCATCTGGCCAACATGTACTATGAAATGATTGAGCATATATATGTATCAAAATATAAGTATTATATGGTACAACTGACACATCTCGTGTAGCCCATCTGGCGTATACATACCACATATATGCAAATGCATCATAATCATTTCTCAATAGTCAATTCATATATTTATTCAAAAACACATGAAAATATATTCACAAGTTTAACATCAGAGGTAAACACACATCCCTAACTGGGCACACAAGCATAAATGCATACAACACAACTGCATTCAATCACATATAATATTGTTAGAAAGTGTCCTTAAGCTATGCAAGCATGATTTGTTTCTCTCTACGAGGTCTCCTATCCCGCTCACACTTATCTAATAACAATTCCATATGATTATATAAAGTCTAATTCAATTTCCTTTAAATTAATACATACTACTTCGGATGTACTAAAACAAATTCAAAAATATTTTTTAGTGTATATTTATTTATAAAATACTAATTTAGCAAAATAAAAGTTGATTATGATCACTTCTACATTGTATCAAAAGTCTATCTTTTTTTCATCCTAATATACTTTATGTTTTTTTTTCATTTTAAAAACTTGTCTTGATTAATGATAATACCTAATCTCATAAAAATCAAATAGGTTTATTACCAAGAAAGTTATGCTTCTAGACATATGTACTAATATATCTTTCAATATGCATTTCAATCTCTTTTTATTTATTTATAAAAAAAGTAGTTAAATGTTAACTTACCATATTGTACTTTTACTAGTTTCTAAATAAACCATTTACAAGAACTATAATTTAATATACAAGATCAATTGAATTGTTATTAAAGGTTAGACATCTTACTTACAAGTTCCCCTTATAAAAATAACATTTTTGATTTAATCTTATATGTTTTATTAAGAGAATATCTACTATACTTAATTTGAGTCATGTTCCAATGCACACACTTTATTTTCAATTTAATTAATTAGTACTTTTAACCAAATAAACTCAAAGCCTTATTTCTAGAAAGAAAAAAATCAAAGTTTCTCAATATGACTTCTTCTTTTCTTTTTCTTTTCAAGCATATACTATTCTTTTTCTAAATCCATACTCATATATCAAGAATAAATTTAGTTTCTTAAAACAAAATAGTAGTAAATCTTAAGTCTCTTAATTGCAAATTTTATTCAATAAATATTTTTTTAACACTCTTAAGTTTCCATTATCATAGAAGATCATAAGTAACTAAGATGGAAATTTAAGTAAATTTGTCAAGAGATATAACTTTCACTAAAAAGGAATAAAAGAAATCATACCCAAGATCAATGTAAGAATTTTCCAAAGTGATGAAACGGTGTAGAGAAAATAAAACGTGAAGAGTTATACTTGTTGTTTCTGTTGAGAGAGATAAAATTTGATGTGTAAAAATTAATTATCTCATAACCTTTACTTATAGACTAAGCCTTTTGATCATAACCATTAGATTGAATAGTGACAAGTTACAAGAATTCTCCCTAGCTATTGGATCTCCCTCTCACATGCTAATGTCACTATGACTCTAAAAAAAAATATCAAGATATTTTATAATTTATGTCACATCAAGTTATTATGTTCTGCGTTTGCTTTCAAATAAGTCGTAATTTACTCACGAACAACTTTTTTTTAAAATAGAAAATTTTCTTCTGTGACCTTTTAATTAAAATCGAACATAATCTTTAAAAAATTATTCCGAATAAATTTATATATTTTTTTATTTTAGAAAAATATATTGATGTTAAACTCTCATTTTAAGCGGTATATAAAACTCTTTAAATTTTGACAATAATCAGAGTCCATAAAAATTTAAACGACAGGTATATTTTGCTCGTTTTTTTAAGAATAAAATAAACTTATTTCAAAAGTTCGACACGAAAAGAATACTTAACATTGATAGTTAATATTATATGAATATTGTGTCAATCTTACTAAAGTTTTGGTAGCACTCCAACATGGTCTTAATAACTTTATGTTATTTATAGATAATTATATGGATTATAAATCGAAAAACCTCTAACTCTTTTATTAATCATAAACTCTGATACTTATAGTTACGTTAAAGTTATGGGTCTTACACACACTCTCTCTCTCTCTCTCTCTCTCTCTCTCTCTCTCGATTTTGAGAATAATTAATCTATAATTTGAATTGTTGAAAATTTAGATTGTGTTGAAGTGTTTAAAACTGCTTTTATGAAACCATTGCAATCTAAACCATTGCAATTGATTTGTTATAACTTCAACGCAAAGATAATCAAGCTTGGTGTATTGCACACCAAGTGTTCGATAAAATTACTGCATACAAAGTGTTCAACAAAATTCCTTAGTCAAGTTTTATTTTACTTCTCATTGAAAATCGTTTATCTTAAGTGTGATTTATATTCAAACAAATTATATTGAACTTGTTGATTGATTTTTCTCATCTTTGGCATACATTCTACTATGGTTGTACGCATATCTGATTCTACCAATAACGGTTTGGATAGACGAGAGTCAATCCGGATTCGCTTCCCTTTAGATCGTTGCCCTTGTCTAACTAGTGGTATCACAAGCACTGGTTTATCTTGTGCTTCAAATTCGCTTATTAGATTATGACTTTCAAACCAAAGGGGAGCATAATA
>CAWUDS030001833.1:20000-24999 GCA_963859935.3 Lathyrus sativus
AATGATCTTCCTTTGGCTTAGAGGTCTTCCAAGGACCATCTAATTGACAACATTATTGGGGATATCACCAAAAGCAGGATAACCTACTCTAAACTAAGTAACTCTTGTTATCACTTTGCTTTTGTTTCATAAGTTAAACCTAAGAATGCAAAAGATGCCTTGATTGATGAGCATTAGTTAATGTCCATGCAAGATGAGTTAAACCAGTTTAAAAGAAATGATGCTTGGGACCTTGTCCCACCCTCGCGAGAGGCCATCAAATCATTGACACTAAGTGGGTTTTTAAAAATAAGCTAGATGAAAACAGAGTGATAACTCGGAACAAAGCTCGGCTAATGGCTCAAGGATATAACAAATATGATAGCATACATTATAAGGAAACTTATGCTTAGGTTGCCCGCCTTGAGGTTATACACCTTCTACTAGCTTTTGCATGCTCCACAAACTTCAAATTATTTCAAATGGACATGAAATTTGCTTTTCTTAATGGTTACATAGACGAGGATCTGTATGTTTCCCAACCTCTCGAATTTGAAAACCATGAGTATCCTAATCATGTTTATAAACTAAAACAAACTTTGTATGGTCTCAAATAAGCCCATAGGGCTTGGTATGAACGTCTTAGTAAATTCTTGCTTGACCATAGATACTCTAGAGGGAATGTAGATACTAAATTTTTTATCAAACGTCAAGGAAAACATCTTCTTATTTTTAAAATATATGTTGAACATATAATATTTGAGATGATTCTAATGGGGGAGTTAAATTACTTTCTTGGACTTCAAATCAAGCAGATCAAAGAAGGCACATTTATATGTCAAACAAAGTATTGTCATGAGTTGCTAAAAAACTTCGGAATGGCTGATGCTAAGTCAATTGACACTTCAATGGCTAAAAATGGAAACTTGGATAGAGATGAAAATGGTATGGATGTTGATGTTAAAATTTATAGAGGTATGATCGGATCTCTTCTATACCTTACTGCATCTAGGCCTGATATAATGTTTAGTGTATGCATGTGTGCTCGGTATCAATCCGCTCCTAAGGAATCACATTTAAAAGCGGTAAAGTGCATCCTTAGATACCTTCATGGTACATCTAAGTATGGGTTTTAGTTTTCCAAATGGAGTGATTGTAGTTTGGTTAGTTACTTCAATTCCGATTTTTCTGGTTGCAAATCGAATAGTTGGCGTAACAAGAAATAAGTCTCTGGTGCTTTGTCAACTGCTGAGGCAGAATACGTCACAGTTGTAGTTGTTGTACTCAAATTCTTTGGCTCAAACAACAACTATTTGACTTTGATATTAAACTTGAACATATTCTTATCATGTGTGACAACACTAGTGTGATCAACCTAACCAAAAATCCGATGTTACATCCTTGTACTAAACATATTAAGAAATGCCATCACTTCCTACGAGATCATGTTGAAAAAGGCGATGTCGTTTTTTAGCATGTTGATAGCAAAACTCAACTTGCGGATATTTTTATAAAACCACTTGCGACTGAGCCATCTTTCATTATTCGTCAGGAAGCATTCTCGATATCGCAAATCTTGCCTAAGATATGTTGTTGCATGCACTCTCTATATTTTGATTAACTTTTGTTTGAAATTTTATTCACGTGTGAAGTGCATTCTTCATCTCATCATATGAGATAATCTCGTTCTCAATTTTCTCTTTTCCCTTAAAGTTTTTATGAAATATGTTGTTTAACTTTAACTAAATTGATTGCATGTTTATACTCCATGATTATGTGATATAAATGATAGATCATGAATTTTATATGAGTTCACTTCCAAAAATTTCAATTGATTGCACATGAGTTTTCAATTTATATGCTTATAGTGATATCTTATTAGATCTCTTCATCATATGTATTTCATATCATTATTGTCCAATATTTGAAGTATTTTTAATGATATGTGTGATTTAGCATGTTATTTATCTTATTCTTGCATGAAAAATGCTTTTACGCTTTGATGTTGTTTGTTTATTATTCTTATGTTGCAACCCTTTATGACAATTATGTAATGAATATCATTTCTTTTTCTATATTTGGTTGTTTATTTATGTGTTAATTATGTTTTCAATTATGAAATAATTCTATGTGAGTTCATGTTATAGTTGAATCATATAATCTTTGTAACACCTATGAGTGCATTTAATTATATATGTTATTATGTAATGGTCGTGATGTTTCTCATATTTTTCGTCTTTGCCTCTTTTCGGTGTTGTCAAATGGGGAGAAACACAAGGTTTATGATGCACATATTCAGAGGGAGCTTTGCCAAAGACATCAAGAGTGCCTAGTATATTTTTTCATCATAAAAAAGGGGGAGTATGTGAGTGCAATATTCTCTTAGATAGGTTTTGTATGATGTCAAAACTAGGTAGTTTAGCTCTCTGTGTATGTTGGACCTTATAGTTTTTGTCTATAAGTTCATCTTAACCATGACATGTAAAATTAGAATACATATTCCATCACATGCCAAAAATATGAGTTTTCCATAAAAATCCATGCATGGGTCGATACATCTTGTGTATGTGTCGATACATACTGAGTTGATTTTCAAAGAATTTGAATATGCCTCTAATATATCAATACATAGGAGGAATGCGTCGATACATCCTGCAAATGGGTTGACTCATTCTTGGTTGGAGTTCACTCCATCTGAAAGGTGTTTTCAAGGTTTTGCCACTGCCTTCAATGTGTTGATACATTGAAAGAATGATTCGATACATTAAGCCAATGGGTCGACTCTCCCGTGTTTGGAGTCGACTCAGTCTAAAACATTTTTTTAGCAAATTTACTACTACCTTTAATGTATCGACTCTATTTGGCCTCCTATGGACTCATTCAGCTGATGTATTAACTCATTCCATTTTAGAGTCAATACATTTTGTACCAAAATTTAAAATATGCAGTTTGGGCTAAAATTCTATTTTGCTCTATTCTTTTCTACACACATGCATATAAATATACATTCATGCATCACTTCTAAGCATTGAAACCTGAAATATACAAATAATTCTCATAACTTTCAACCTTTCTTTGGCGCATTCATCAACCACACATAATTGATTTTGTTGTTTGTTGTCAAGACAAGATCGATGAGGTCAAATTTAGGTTTGTGTAATCAAATTGGGTTAAGGTTTTCTTTGGGGGATTTCAAAGATAAAACCTTTACAGTTTCCACTTCAAGATCAAGGGTTGATTTAGAGGTTTTTGCACAAGTCTTGTCAACTTGGATTCAGCAGAGCGAAGGCTTTGAAGAATGAGGATTCTTGCAAAGGAGTAGCGATAACCAAAACATCAACTGAAAGGCTTAGGGCTAGATTTTGCAAATTGGATTCAGTCGAGTGAAAGCTTTGAAGAACGGTGGTTCGGTCAAAGGAGTAGCGGTAATCGAAGGATCATATTAGAGATCGTGTGTGATTTGATCTTGCTAAGATGAAGGGTAGAGAACAGGCTAGGATAAACATCAAACATATGGTTTGGAGGTTCAAATTTCTACTACTTCTCTTTTAAACTGATATTGCAAAGGTTAATTACAATATCTCAATTCAATTTCAGATTGAGGGCAGACGTACCCATAGTGAGGGGAATTAGGTAATGACCTAAATAAATCTTGGTGTTCTCTCTCTCTCTCTCTCTCTCTCTCTCTCTCTCTAGATTTTGAGAATAATTAGTGTTGAATTTGAATTATTGAAAATTCTGGGTGTGTTGAAGTGTTTAAAACTGTTTTTGTGAAACCATTGCAATAGATTTGTTATAACTTCAACACAAAGAAAATTAAGCTTGGTGTATTGTACACAAAGTGTTCGGTAAAATTACTGCACACTAAGTGTTCAAAAAAATTCCTTAGTCAATTTTTATTTTACTTCTCATTGAAAATCGTTTATCTTAAACGTGGTTTATATTCAAACAAATTACATTGAACTTGTTGATTGACTTTTCTCATCTTTGGCATACATTCTACTATGGTTGTACGCATATCTGATTCTACCAATAATGATTCGGATATACGAGAGTCGATCTGGATTTTCTTACACTTGCCATATAATTTTATTTTTCAAAATAGAATTTTAATAAGAAAAAAATTCTTTAGGCGATCTATTCAACCCCCTTCTTCTATATCGTTGCCCTCGTCTAACATTTCCCACTATTGGAATAAAATTTAGCTCCTTACTCCACTTTTATATTTGCTTTCTCCCTCTCAGTGGTGTAATGCGCATCCTCTCTCAAGATATGGTTGAGAGCACACCTAAGTGAGGGTAGTGGATTATAATCCAAGATTATGGTCTTGACATGACTGTATTTCTCATTATCTAGACCTCTTAGAAATAGATGGACTTGTTGTTCTTCTTCTCTTTTCATCAATTCTTTTGAAGCTCCACATGTGCAAAATGGAACCAGTTGAAGCTCATTTAATTCATCAAATATGCTTTTGAATTGAGTGTAAAATTCAATCACACTTGAATCATCATTCTTATGCACTAGATACAGATTACGAAATAGTTGGTGATCCTAGGTGCGTCTACTTGAGCAAAATGTTGTTCGAGATCCATCCAGATCATGTCCCTTGCAGTGACTGCATATGAGATACTTCCATGGAGTTTTTGATCTGTTGCGTTTATAATCCACACCATCACCTTAGAATCTACTATCTCTTAGTTTTGATAATCTGCATTCTGCTTTCTTGGATTTGTGACTTTTCCATCAACAAAACATAATTTCATCTTTGCACGAAGTGTTATCTTCATCAAATGTGCCACGTAAGGTAGTTTCCTCTATTGAGCAAGGATGCTACTAAGGGTGTTCCTAGGTTATCTGAGGAACCAAGGTAGTATGGGGAGCTTGATGTAAGGAGTGATGAGTTTTTACCGTTATCGAAGGTATGAGATTTCTTTTCCAATTCGGTTTTGTTAGAATCATTAAGCTCTGATACCATAATGAGAAAAGTATATATTTTCTGTATATTCATGTAAAACATAGA
>CAWUDS030001834.1:0-25974 GCA_963859935.3 Lathyrus sativus
ATAAAAACAATTCGAGCATATCTTTTTAACTATTACAGTAACATATGCATAATTAAGACAAAATGATAAGCTTTTATTCCAATAGCAATTAACTATTAAGTTGTTTAACCTCAAAATGCATTCAATTCCTCATAATTTGAAGTAACTTATTTCATGATGGCATTTAATTGTCCTACTTGAAACTATTCAAATTCCTCATCACCTGCGAAACGATAACTCGGTATTGCGAACAGGTGTTGAGCTATAGGTATACTGAGTCCAAATTTCTCTTCCATGTTTAAATTTGAAGGAGTTATATTATGAGGAAGTTTCTAATTAAAACAATGCACCAATTGTACTATTGCCAATTTGACTGTAACCAATCCCAAATGAATTCCAGGACAACGTCTCCGACCAGAACCAAATGGTGTACACTCAAATCCTTGTCCATAAAAATTCATGTTCTTGTCAATTGGTGTACACTCAAATTATTCTCCATAAAAATTCATGTTCTTGTCAATAAATCTTTCAAAATAAAACTCTTCCGCGTTTTGTGACCACACATCATGATCTCTCCCTTCCGCGTTTTGTTTTTCCTCAATATTTTATTCCGTCATCAATATGGTTATAAACTGCTATTCTTTCCTTACTCTTAAAACAAGATTACAAGTATACAAGAATAACAAAATAACCACTCTCTCTTGAAATTAGGATTTTATCTTCCTATATATGTTTCCTTATGCCAAGATTGAGAAACTAGCATCCTATTTATAATAAAAATAGCAGACTAACCTAATGGGCTTTTTAACAATTACCCATTACAAGCTAACTTAGGGTACAAGCTATCTTAAAAAATTGGGCTTACAAGCAAGGCCTAATTCAACATGCTAACAAACCTAGCAATATTGACTAATGCATGTTAGAACAAACTTCGACTACAACACGCATTATTCCGACAGCAGCATGCAGAAATACTTCGACCTCATGCTTAGTTCCTGTCAAAGCAGAAGCTACCCTTCGACCATACTAGAGTTCGATCCAACATCTCACAATACAGTAATTTTAACTCTTAAGGAGACTATCAAAAATTACACAATCATGAAAACCACCATAAAATTAGCACTTTCTATAGGTGTTTTATATAAAATTTCATGGTGTTTTCATCAATGAACTTTTTACATCGATTGTAAATCCAAACCTGATGTGAAATCCTTTATAACAAAATCTATTACTGTTTACAAAACTGCCACCGCGCTATTTTTCACATCAGTTAAAATATATGTCGGATGTAAAATCCTTAAATCAAATATTTTTTTATTTTATATTGCTATCAAATCTAATGTAAAATTCTTTGACAAATATTCTTCACATCATATATCTTAAAATCTGATGTAAAATTATTTAACAAAAATCTTATTTTTAGTACTGATGGGATTCAATATAGCTGAGAAAGAGTAGAATTTATATTTAAAACTATTAATTTCTCAAATAAATAACCAACTCTAAACAAATGCTTAGATGTTCTACAAATATCCAAAACAGTTTAAGAACTTAAACTTTATTAAACACAATATTGTTTTTCTTCCTCCACAAAATCCAATACACAATCAGCCATATGCAGCTTACTTTATACTTTTTGACCTTCTTTAGCGTAAAAATCATTTGATTTTAATTTTTTATTTGTTTTAGATTTTGTCTCTTCTCTTTTATAATCGAATTAGAATACTCCTAATACTCTCATAATCCATCTCTTCCTTAAAAAAACACAGTGCTAGAAAATTATAAGATTTAATCCTAATAAATTGTAGGTACTGATAACGGTTGCGCTATAACAAGTTGAATTCGGCATAGTAAATAAAATATTAAAGAAATTGACTAGTGATGTCAATTTTTATACATAAATGGAGATTTTTACGATAACCTTTTTATTTAGATCTTGTGAACGAGAAAAATTTCTATAAAGGTGATCATTATCATATAAAAACAATTCGAGCATATCTTTTTAACTATTACAGTAACATATGCATAATTAAGACAAAATGATAAGCTTTTATTCCAATAGCAATTAACTATTAAGTTGTTTAACCTCAAAATGCATTCAATTCCTCATAATTTGAAGTAACTTATTTCATGATGGCATTTAATTGTCCTACTTGAAACTATTCAAATTCCTCATCACCTGCGAAACGATAACTCGGTATTGCGAACAGGTGTTGAGCTATAGGTATACTGAGTCCAAATTTCTCTTCCATGTTTAAATTTGAAGGAGTTATATTATGAGGAAGTTTCTAATTAAAACAATGCACCAATTGTACTATTGCCAATTTGACTGTAACCAATCCCAAATGAATTCCAGGACAACGTCTCCGACCAGAACCAAATGGTGTACACTCAAATCCTTGTCCATAAAAATTCATGTTCTTGTCAATTGGTGTACACTCAAATTATTCTCCATAAAAATTCATGTTCTTGTCAATAAATCTTTCAGAATAAAACTCTTCCGCGTTTTGTGACCACACATCATGATCTCTCCCTTCCGCGTTTTGTTTTTCCTCAATATTTTATTCCGTCATCAATATGGTTATAAACTGCTATTCTTTCCTTACTCTTAAAACAAGATTACAAGTATACAAGAATAACAAAATAACCACTCTCTCTTGAAATTAGGATTTTATCTTCCTATATATGTTTCCTTATGCCAAGATTGAGAAACTAGCATCCTATTTATAATAAAAATAGCAGACTAACCTAATGGGCTTTTTAACAATTACCCATTACAAGCTAACTTAGGGTACAAGCTATCTTAAAAAATTGGGCTTACAAGCAAGGCCTAATTCAACATGCTTACAAACCTAGCAATATTGACTAATGCATGTTAGAACAAACTTCGACTACAACACGCATTATTCCGACAGCAGCATGCAGACATACTTCGACCTCATGCTTAGTTCCTGTCAAAGCAGAAGCTACCCTTCGACCATACTAGAGTTCGATCCAACATCTCACAATACAGTAATTTTAACTCTTAAGGAGACTATCAAAAATTACACAATCATGAAAACCACCATAAAATTAGCACTTTCTATAGGTGTTTTATATAAAATTTCATGGTGTTTTCATCAATGAACTTTTTACATCGATTGTAAATCCAAACCTGATGTGAAATCCTTTATAACAAAATCTATTACTGTTTACAAAACTGCCACCGCGCTATTTTTCACATCAGTTAAAATATATGTCGGATGTAAAATCCTTAAATCAAATATTTTTTTATTTTATATTGCTATCAAATCTAATGTAAAATTCTTTGACAAATATTCTTCACATCATATATCTTAAAATCTGATGTAAAATTATTTAACAAAAATCTTATTTTTAGTACTGATGGGATTCAATATAGCTGAGAAAGAGTAGAATTTATATTTAAAACTATTAATTTCTCAAATAAATAACCAACTCTAAACAAATGCTTAGATGTTCTACAAATATCCAAAACAGTTTAAGAACTTAAACTTTATTAAACACAATATTGTTTTTCTTCCTCCACAAAATCCAATACACAATCAGCCATATGCAGCTTACTTTATACTTTTTGACCTTCTTTAGCGTAAAAATCATTTGATTTTAATTTTTTATTTGTTTTAGATTTTGTCTCTTCTCTTTTATAATCGAATTAGAATACTCCTAATACTCTCATAATCCATCTCTTCCTTAAAAAAACACAGTGCTAGAAAATTATAAGATTTACTCCTAATAAATTGTAGGTACTGATAACGGTTGCGCTATAACAAGTTGAATTCGGCATAGTAAATAAAATATTAAAGAAATTGACTAGTGATGTCAATTTTTATACATAAATGGAGATTTTTACGATAACCTTTTTATTTAGATCTTGTGAACGAGAAAAATTTCTATAAAGGTGATCATTATCATATAAAAACAATTCGAGCATATCTTTTTAACTATTACAGTAACATATGCATAATTAAGACAAAATGATAAGCTTTTATTCCAATAGCAATTAACTATTAAGTTGTTTAACCTCAAAATGCATTCAATTCCTCATAATTTGAAGTAACTTATTTCATGATGGCATTTAATTGTCCTACTTGAAACTATTCAAATTCCTCATCACCTGCGAAACGATAACTCGGTATTGCGAACAGGTGTTGAGCTATAGGTATACTGAGTCCAAATTTCTCTTCCATGTTTAAATTTGAAGGAGTTATATTATGAGGAAGTTTCTAATTAAAACAATGCACCAATTGTACTATTGCCAATTTGACTGTAACCAATCCCAAATGAATTCCAGGACAACGTCTCCGACCAGAACCAAATGGTGTACACTCAAATCCTTGTCCATAAAAATTCATGTTCTTGTCAATTGGTGTACACTCAAATTATTCTCCATAAAAATTCATGTTCTTGTCAATAAATCTTTCAGAATAAAACTCTTCCGCGTTTTGTGACCACACATCATGATCTCTCCCTTCCGCGTTTTGTTTTTCCTCAATATTTTATTCCGTCATCAATATGGTTATAAACTGCTATTCTTTCCTTACTCTTAAAACAAGATTACAAGTATACAAGAATAACAAAATAACCACTCTCTCTTGAAATTAGGATTTTATCTTCCTATATATGTTTCCTTATGCCAAGATTGAGAAACTAGCATCCTATTTATAATAAAAATAGCAGACTAACCTAATGGGCTTTTTAACAATTACCCATTACAAGCTAACTTAGGGTACAAGCTATCTTAAAAAATTGGGCTTACAAGCAAGGCCTAATTCAACATGCTAACAAACCTAGCAATATTGACTAATGCATGTTAGAACAAACTTCGACTACAACACGCATTATTCCGACAGCAGCATGCAGACATACTTCGACCTCATGCTTAGTTCCTGTCAAAGCAGAAGCTACCCTTCGACCATACTAGAGTTCGATCCAACATCTCACAATACAGTAATTTTAACTCTTAAGGAGACTATCAAAAATTACACAATCATGAAAACCACCATAAAATTAGCACTTTCTATAGGTGTTTTATATAAAATTTCATGGTGTTTTCATCAATGAACTTTTTACATCGATTGTAAATCCAAACCTGATGTGAAATCCTTTATAACAAAATCTATTACTGTTTACAAAACTGCCACCGCGCTATTTTTCACATCAGTTAAAATATATGTCGGATGTAAAATCCTTAAATCAAATATTTTTTTATTTTATATTGCTATCAAAGCTAATGTAAAATTCTTTGACAAATATTCTTCACATCATATATCTTAAAATCCGATGTAAAATTATTTAACAAAAATCTTATTTTTAGTACTGATGGGATTCAATATAGCTGAGAAAGAGTAGAATTTATATTTAAAACTATTAATTTCTCAAATAAATAACCAACTCTAAACAAATGCTTAGATGTTCTACAAATATCCAAAACAGTTTAAGAACTTAAACTTTATTAAACACAATATTGTTTTTCTTCCTCCACAAAATCCAATACACAATCAGCCATATGCAGCTTACTTTATACTTTTTGACCTTCTTTAGCGTAAAAATCATTTGATTTTAATTTTTTATTTGTTTTAGATTTTGTCTCTTCTCTTTTATAATCGAATTAGAATACTCCTAATACTCTCATAATCCATCTCTTCCTTAAAAAAACACAGTGCTAGAAAATTATAAGATTTAATCCTAATAAATTGTAGGTACTGATAACGGTTGCGCTATAACAAGTTGAATTCGGCATAGTAAATAAAATATTAAAGAAATTGACTAGTGATGTCAATTTTTATACATAAATGGAGATTTTTACGATAACCTTTTTATTTAGATCTTGTGAACGAGAAAAATTTCTATAAAGGTGATCATTATCATATAAAAACAATTCGAGCATATCTTTTTAACTATTACAGTAACATATGCATAATTAAGACAAAATGATAAGCTTTTATTCCAATAGCAATTAACTATTAAGTTGTTTAACCTCAAAATGCATTCAATTCCTCATAATTTGAAGTAACTTATTTCATGATGGCATTTAATTGTCCTACTTGAAACTATTCAAATTCCTCATCACCTGCGAAACGATAACTCGGTATTGCGAACAGGTGTTGAGCTATAGGTATACTGAGTCCAAATTTCTCTTCCATGTTTAAATTTGAAGGAGTTATATTATGAGGAAGTTTCTAATTAAAACAATGCACCAATTGTACTATTGCCAATTTGACTGTAACCAATCCCAAATGAATTCCAGGACAACGTCTCCGACCAGAACCAAATGGTGTACACTCAAATCCTTGTCCATAAAAATTCATGTTCTTGTCAATTGGTGTACACTCAAATTCTTCTCCATAAAAATTCATGTTCTTGTCAATAAATCTTTCAGAATAAAACTCTTCCGCGTTTTGTGACCACACATCATGATCTCTCCCTTCCGCGTTTTGTTTTTCCTCAATATTTTATTCCGTCATCAATATGGTTATAAACTGCTATTGTTTCCTTACTCTTAAAACAAGATTACAAGTATACAAGAATAACAAAATAACCACTCTCTCTTGAAATTAGGATTTTATCTTCCTATATATGTTTCCTTATGCCAAGATTGAGAAACTAGCATCCTATTTATAATAAAAATAGCAGACTAACCTAATGGGCTTTTTAACAATTACCCATTACAAGCTAACTTAGGGTACAAGCTATCTTAAAAAATTGGGCTTACAAGCAAGGCCTAATTCAACATGCTAACAAACCTAGCAATATTGACTAATGCATGTTAGAACAAACTTCGACTACAACACGCATTATTCCGACAGCAGCATGTAGACATACTTCGACCTCATGCTTAGTTCCTGTCAAAGCAGAAGCTACCCTTCGACCATACTAGAGTTCGATCCAACATCTCACAATACAGTAATTTTAACTCTTAAGGAGACTATCAAAAATTACACAATCATGAAAACCACCATAAAATTAGCACTTTCTATAGGTGTTTTATATAAAATTTCATGGTGTTTTCATCAATGAACTTTTTACATCGATTGTAAATCCAAACCTGATGTGAAATCCTTTATAACAAAATCTATTACTGTTTACAAAACTGCCACCGCGCTATTTTTCACATCAGTTAAAATATATGTCGGATGTAAAATCCTTAAATCAAATATTTTTTTATTTTATATTGCTATCAAAGCTAATGTAAAATTCTTTGACAAATATTCTTCACATCATATATCTTAAAATCCGATGTAAAATTATTTAACAAAAATCTTATTTTTAGTACTGATGGGATTCAATATAGCTGAGAAAGAGTAGAATTTATATTTAAAACTATTAATTTCTCAAATAAATAACCAACTCTAAACAAATGCTTAGATGTTCTACAAATATCCAAAACAGTTTAAGAACTTAAACTTTATTAAACACAATATTGTTTTTCTTCCTCCACAAAATCCAATACACAATCAGCCATATGCAGCTTACTTTATACTTTTTGACCTTCTTTAGCGTAAAAATCATTTGATTTTAATTTTTTATTTGTTTTATATTTTGTCTCTTCTCTTTTATAATCGAATTAGAATACTCCTAATACTCTCATAATCCATCTCTTCCTTAAAAAAACACAGTGCTAGAAAATTATAAGATTTACTCCTAATAAATTGTAGGTACTGATAACGGTTGCGCTATAACAAGTTGAATTCGGCATAGTAAATAAAATATTAAAGAAATTGACTAGTGATGTCAATTTTTATACATAAATGGAGATTTTTACGATAACCTTTTTATTTAGATCTTGTGAACGAGAAAAATTTCTATAAAGGTGATCATTATCATATAAAAACAATTCGAGCATATCTTTTTAACTATTACAGTAACATATGCATAATTAAGACAAAATGATAAGCTTTTATTCCAATAGCAATTAACTATTAAGTTGTTTAACCTCAAAATGCATTCAATTCCTCATAATTTGAAGTAACTTATTTCATGATGGCATTTAATTGTCCTACTTGAAACTATTCAAATTCCTCATCACCTGCGAAACGATAACTCGGTATTGCGAACAGGTGTTGAGCTATAGGTATACTGAGTCCAAATTTCTCTTCCATGTTTAAATTTGAAGGAGTTATATTATGAGGAAGTTTCTAATTAAAATAATGCACCAATTGTACTATTGCCAATTTGACTGTAACCAATCCCAAATGAATTCCAGGACAACGTCTCCGACCAGAACCAAATGGTGTACACTCAAATCCTTGTCCATAAAAATTCATGTTCTTGTCAATTGGTGTACACTCAAATTCTTGTCCATAAAAATTCATGTTCTTGTCAATAAATCTTTCAGAATAAAACTCTTCCGCGTTTTGTGACCACACATCATGATCTCTCCCTTCCGCGTTTTGTTTTTCCTCAATATTTTATTCCGTCATCAATATGGTTATAAACTGCTATTCTTTCCTTACTCTTAAAACAAGATTACAAGTATACAAGAATAACAAAATAACCACTCTCTCTTGAAATTAGGATTTTATCTTCCTATATATGTTTCCTTATACCAAGATTGAGAAACTAGCATCCTATTTATAATAAAAATAGCAGACTAACCTAATGGGCTTTTTAACAATTACCCATTACAAGCTAACTTAGGGTACAAGCTATCTTAAAAAATTGGGCTTACAAGCAAGGCCTAATTCAACATGCTAACAAACCTAGCAATATTGACTAATGCATGTTAGAACAAACTTCGACTACAACACGCATTATTCCGACAGCAGCATGCAGACATACTTCGACCTCATGCTTAGTTCCTGTCAAAGCAGAAGCTACCCTTCGACCATACTAGAGTTCGATCCAACATCTCACAATACAGTAATTTTAACTCTTAAGGAGACTATCAAAAATTACACAATCATGAAAACCACCATAAAATTAGCACTTTCTATAGGTGTTTTATATAAAATTTCATGGTGTTTTCATCAATGAACTTTTTACATCGATTGTAAATCCAAACCTGATGTGAAATCCTTTATAACAAAATTTATTACTGTTTACAAAACTGCCACCGCACTATTTTTCACATCAGTTAAAATATATGTCGGATGTAAAATCCTTAAATCAAATATTTTTTTATTTTATATTGCTATCAAAGCTAATGTAAAATTCTTTGACAAATATTCTTCACATCATATATCTTAAAATCCGATGTAAAATTATTTAACAAAATATCTTATTTTTAGTACTAATGGGATTCAATATAGCTGAGAAAAAGTAGAATTTATATTTAAAACTATTAATTTCTCAAATAAATAACCAACTCTAAACAAATGCTTTGATGTTCTACAAATATCCAAAACAGTTTAAGAACTTAAACTTTATTAAACACAATATTGTTTTTCTTCCTCCACAAAATCCAATACACAATCAGCCATATGCAGCTTACTTTATACTTCTTGACCTTCTTTAGCTTAAAAATCATTTGATTTTAATTTTTTATTGGTTTTAGATTTTGTCTCTTCTCTTTTATAATCGAATTAGAATACTCCTAATACTCTCATAATCCATCTCTTCCTTAAAAAACACAGTGCTAGAAAATTATAAGATTTACTCCTAATAAATTGTAGGTACTAATAACGGTTGCGCTATAACAAGTTGAATTCGGCATAGTAAATAAAATATTAAAGAAATTGAGTAGTGATGTCAATTTTTATACATAAATGGAGATTTTTACGATAACCTTTTTATTTAGATCTTGTGAACGAGAAAAATTTCTATAAAGGTGATCATTATCATATAAAAACAATTCGAGCATATCTTTTTAACTATTACAGTAACATATGCATAATTAAGACAAAATGATAAGCTTTTATTCCAATAGCAATTAACTATTAAGTTGTTTAACCTCAAAATGCATTCAATTCCTCATAATTTGAAGTAACTTATTTCATGATGGCATTTAATTGTCCTACTTGAAACTATTCAAATTCCTCATCACCTGCGAAACGATAACTCGGTATTGCGAAGAGGTGTTGAGCTATAGGTATACTGAGTCCAAATTTCTCTTCCATGTTTAAATTTGAAGGAATTATATTATGAGGAAGTTTCTAATTAAAACAATGCACCAATTGTACTATTGCCAATTTGACTGTAACCAATCCCAAATGAATTCCAGGACAACGTCTCCGACCAGAACCAAATGGTGTACACTCAAATCCTTGTCCATAAAAATTCATGTTCTTGTCAATTGGTGTACACTCAAATTCTTGTCCATAAAAATTCATGTTCTTGTCAATAAATCTTTCAGAATAAAACTCTTCCGCGTTTTGTGACCACACATCATGATCTCTCCCTTCCGCGTTTTGTTTTTCCTCAATATTTTATTCCGTGATCAATATGGTTATAAACTGCTATTCTTTCCTTACTCTTAAAACAAGATTACAAGTATACAAGAATAACAAAATAACCACTCTCTCTTGAAATTAGGATTTTATCTTCCTATATATGTTTCCTTATACCAAGATTGAGAAACTAGCATCCTATTTATAATAAAAATAGCAGACTAACCTAATGGGCTTTTTAACAATTACCCATTACAAGCTAACTTAGGGTACAAGCTATCTTAAAAAATTGGGCTTACAAGCAAGGCCTAATTCAACATGCTAACAAACCTAGCAATATTGACTAATGCATGTTAGAACAAACTTCGACTACAACACGCATTATTCCGACAGCAGCATGCAGACATACTTCGACCTCATGCTTAGTTCCTGTCAAAGCAGAAGCTACCCTTCGACCATACTAGAGTTCGATCCAACATCTCACAATACAGTAATTTTAACTCTTAAGGAGACTATCAAAAATTACACAATCATGAAAACCACCATAAAATTAGCACTTTCTATAGGTGTTTTATATAAAATTTCATGGTGTTTTCATCAATGAACTTTTTACATCGATTGTAAATCCAAACCTGATGTGAAATCCTTTATAACAAAATTTATTACTGTTTACAAAACTGCCACCGCACTATTTTTCACATCAGTTAAAATATATGTCGGATGTAAAATCCTTAAATCAAATATTTTTTTATTTTATATTGCTATCAAAGCTAATGTAAAATTCTTTGACAAATATTCTTCACATCATATATCTTAAAATCCGATGTAAAATTATTTAACAAAATATCTTATTTTTAGTACTAATGGGATTCAATATAGCTGAGAAAAAGTAGAATTTATATTTAAAACTATTAATTTCTCAAATAAATAACCAACTCTAAACAAATGCTTTGATGTTCTACAAATATCCAAAACAGTTTAAGAACTTAAACTTTATTAAACACAATATTGTTTTTCTTCCTCCACAAAATCCAATACACAATCAGCCATATGCAGCTTACTTTATACTTCTTGACCTTCTTTAGCTTAAAAATCATTTGATTTTAATTTTTTATTGGTTTTAGATTTTGTCTCTTCTCTTTTATAATCGAATTAGAATACTCCTAATACTCTCATAATCCATCTCTTCCTTAAAAAACACAGTGCTAGAAAATTATAAGATTTACTCCTAATAAATTGTAGGTACTAATAACGGTTGCGCTATAACAAGTTGAATTCGGCATAGTAAATAAAATATTAAAGAAATTGAGTAGTGATGTCAATTTTTATACATAAATGGAGATTTTTACGATAACCTTTTTATTTAGATCTTGTGAACGAGAAAAATTTCTATAAAGGTGATCATTATCATATAAAAACAATTCGAGCATATCTTTTTAACTATTACAGTAACATATGCATAATTAAGACAAAATGATAAGCTTTTATTCCAATAGCAATTAACTATTAAGTTGTTTAACCTCAAAATGCATTCAATTCCTCATAATTTGAAGTAACTTATTTCATGATGGCATTTAATTGTCCTACTTGAAACTATTCAAATTCCTCATCACCTGCGAAACGATAACTCGGTATTGCGAAGAGGTGTTGAGCTATAGGTATACTGAGTCCAAATTTCTCTTCCATGTTTAAATTTGAAGGAATTATATTATGAGGAAGTTTCTAATTAAAACAATGCACCAATTGTACTATTGCCAATTTGACTGTAACCAATCCCAAATGAATTCCAGGACAACGTCTCCGACCAGAACCAAATGGTGTACACTCAAATTCTTGTCCATAAAAATTCATGTTCTTGTCAATTGGTGTACACTCAAATTCTTGTCCATAAAAATTCATGTTCTTGTCAATAAATCTTTCAGAATAAAACTCTTCCGCATTTTGTGACCACACATCATGATCTCTCCCTTCCATGTTGTGTTTTTCCTCAATATTTTATTCCATCATCAATATGGTTATAAACTGCTATTCTTTCCTTACTCTTAAAACAAGATTACAAGTATACAAGAATAACATAATAACCACTCTCTCTTGAAATTAGGATTTTATCTTCCTATATATGTTTCCTTATGCCAAGATTGAGAAACTAGCATCCTATTTATAATAAAAATAGCAGACTAACCTAATGGGCTTTTTAACAATTACCCATTACAAGCTAACTTAGGGTACAAGCTATATTAAACAATTGGGCTTACAAGCAAGGCCTAATTCAACATGCTAACAAACCTAGCAATATTGACTATTGCATGGTAGAACATACTTCGACTACAACACGCATTATTCCGACAGCAGCATGCAGACATACTTCGACCTCATGCTTAGTTCCTGTCAAAGCAGAAGCTACCCTTCGACCATACTAGAGTTCGATCCAACATCTCACAATACAGTAATTTTAACTCTTAAGGAGACTATAAAAAATTACACAATCATGAAAACCACCATAAAATTAGCACTTTCTATAGGTGTTTTATATAAAATTTCATGGTGTTTTCATCAATGAACTTTTTACATCGATTGTAAATCCAAACCTGATGTGAAATCCTTTATAACAAAATTTATTACTGTTTACAAAACTGCCACCGCGCTATTTTTCACATCAGTTAAAATATATGTCGGATGTAAAATCCTTAAATCAAATATTTTTTATTTTATATTGCTATCAAATATAATGTAAAATTCTTGGACAAATATTCTTCACATCATATATCTTAAAATCCGATGTAAAATTATTTAACAAAATATCTTATTTTTAGTACTAATGGGATTCAATATAGCTGAGAAAAAGTAGAATTTATATTTAAAACTATTAATTTCTCAAATAAATAACCAACTCTAAACAAATGCTTTGATGTTCTACAAATATCCAAAACAGTTTAAGAACTTAAACTTTATTAAACACAATATTGTTTTTCTTCCTCCACAAAATCCAATACACAATCAGCCATATGCAGCTTACTTTATACTTCTTGACCTTCTTTAGCGTAAAAATCATTTGATTTTAATTTTTTATTTGTTTTAGATTTTGTCTCTTCTCTTTTATAATCGAATTAGAATACTCCAATACTCTCATAATCCATCTCTTCCTTAAAAAAACACAGTGCTAGAAAATTATAAGATTTAACCCTAATAAATTGTAGGTACTGATAACGGTTGCGCTATAACAAGTTGAATTCGGCATAGTAAATAAAATATTAAAGAAATTGAGTAGTGATGTCAATTTTTATACATAAATGGATATTTTTACGATAACCTTTTTATTTAGATCTTGTGAACGAGAAAAATTTCTATAAAGGTGATCATTATCATATAAAAACAATTCGAGCATATCTTTTTAACTATTACAGTAACATATGCATAATTAAGACAAAATGATAAGCTTTTATTCCAATAGCAATTAACTATTAAGTTGTTTAACCTCAAAATGCATTCAATTCCTCATAATTTGAAGTAACTTATTTCACGATGGCATTTAATTGTCCTACTTGAAACTAGTCAAATTCCTCATCACCTGCGAAACGATAACTCGGTATTGCGAAGAGGTGTTGAGCTATAGGTATACTGAGTCCAAATTTCTCTTCCATGTTTAAATTTGAAGGAGTTATATTATGAGGAAGTTTCTAATTAAAACAATGCACCAATTGTACTATTGCCAATTTGACTGTAACCAATCCCAAATGAATTCCAGGACAACGTCTCCGACCTGAACCAAATGATGTACACTCAAATTCTTGTCCATAAAAATTCATGTTCTTGTCAATTGGTGTACACTCAAATTCTTGTCCATAAAAATTCATGTTCTTGTCAATAAATCTTTCAGAATAAAACTCTTCCGCATTTTGTGACCACACATCATGATCTCTCCCTTCTGCGTTTTGTTTTTCCTCAATATTTTATTCCATCATCAATATGGTTATAAACTGCTATTCTTTCCTTACTCTTAAAACAAGATTACAAGTATACAAGAATAACAAAATAACCACTCTCTCTTGAAATTAGGATTTTATCTTCCTATATATGTTTCCTTATGCCAAGATTGAGAAACTAGCATCCTATTTATAATAAAAATAGCAGACTAACCTAATGGGCTTTTTAACAATTACCCATTACAAGCTAACTTAGGGTACAAGCTATCTTAAAAAATTGGGCTTACAAGCAAGGCCTAATTCAACATGCTAACAAACCTAGCAATATTGACTAATGCATGTTAGAACAAACTTCGACTACAACACGCATTATTCCGACAGCAGCATGCAGACATACTTCGACCTCATGCTTAGTTCCTGTCAAAGCAGAAGCTACCCTTCGACCATACTAGAGTTCGATCCAACATCTCACAATACAGTAATTTTAACTCTTAAGGAGACTATAAAAAATTACACAATCATGAAAACCACCATAAAATTAGCACTTTCTATAGGTGTTTTATATAAAATTTCATGGTGTTTTCATCAATGAACTTTTTACATCGATTGTAAATCCAAACCTGATGTGAAATCCTTTATAACAAAATCTATTACTGTTTACAAAACTGCCACCGCGCTATTTTTCACATCAGTTAAAATATATGTCGGATGTAAAATCCTTAAATCAAATATTTTTTTATTTTATATTGCTATCAAAGCTAATGTAAAATTCTTTGACAAATATTCTTCACATCATATATCTTAAAATCCGATGTAAAATTATTTAACAAAAATCTTATTTTTAGTACTGATGGGATTCAATATAGCTGAGAAAGAGTAGAATTTATATTTAAAACTATTAATTTCTCAAATAAATAACCAACTCTAAACAAATGCTTTGATGTTCTACAAATATCCAAAACAGTTTAAGAACTTAAACTTTATTAAACACAATATTGTTTTTCTTCCTCCACAAAATCCAATACACAATCAGCCATATGCAGCTTACTTTATACTTTTTGACCTTCTTTAGCGTAAAAATCATTTGATTTTAATTTTTTATTTGTTTTAGATTTTGTCTCTTCTCTTTTATAATCGAATTAGAATACTCCAATACTCTCATAATCCATCTCTTCCTTAAAAAAACACAGTGCTAGAAAATTATAAGATTTAACCCTAATAAATTGTAGGTACTGATAACGGTTGCGCTATAACAAGTTGAATTCGGCATAGTAAATAAAATATTAAAGAAATTGAGTAGTGATGTCAATTTTTATACATAAATGGATATTTTTACGATAACCTTTTTATTTAGATCTTGTGAACGAGAAAAATTTCTATAAAGGTGATCATTATCATATAAAAACAATTCGAGCATATCTTTTTAACTATTACAGTAACATATGCATAATTAAGACAAAATGATAAGCTTTTATTCCAATAGCAATTAACTATTAAGTTGTTTAACCTCAAAATGCATTCAATTCCTCATAATTTGAAGTAACTTATTTCACGATGGCATTTAATTGTCCTACTTGAAACTAGTCAAATTCCTCATCACCTGCGAAACGATAACTCGGTATTGCGAACAGGTGTTAAGCTATAGGTATACTGAGTCCAAATTTCTCTTCCATGTTTAAATTTGAAGGAGTTATATTATGAGGAAGTTTCTAATTAAAACAATGCACCAATTGTACTATTGCCAATTTGACTGTAACCAATCTCAAATGAATTCCAGGACAACGTCTCCGACCTGAACCAAATGATGTACACTCAAATTCTTGTCCATAAAAATTCATGTTCTTGTCAATTGGTGTACACTCAAATTCTTGTCCATAAAAATTCATGTTCTTGTCAATAAATCTTTCAGAATAAAACTCTTCCGCATTTTGTGACCACACATCATGATCTCTCCCTTCTGCGTTTTGTTTTTCCTCAATATTTTATTCCATCATCAATATGGTTATAAACTGCTATTCTTTCCTTACTCTTAAAACAAGATTACAAGTATACAAGAATAACAAAATAACCACTCTCTCTTGAAATTAGGATTTTATCTTCCTATATATGTTTCCTTATGCCAAGATTGAGAAACTAGCATCCTATTTATAATAAAAATAGCAGACTAACCTAATGGGCTTTTTAACAATTACCCATTACAAGCTAACTTAGGGTACAAGCTATCTTAAAAAATTGGGCTTACAAGCAAGGCCTAATTCAACATGCTAACAAACCTAGCAATATTGACTAATGCATGTTAGAACAAACTTCGACTACAACACGCATTATTCCGACAGCAGCATGCAGACATACTTCGACCTCATGCTTAGTTCCTGTCAAAGCAGAAGCTACCCTTCGACCATACTAGAGTTCGATCCAACATCTCACAATACAGTAATTTTAACTCTTAAGGAGACTATCAAAAATTACACAATCATGAAAACCACCATAAAATTAGCACTTTCTATAGGTGTTTTATATAAAATTTCATGGTGTTTTCATCAATGAACTTTTTACATCGATTGTAAATCCAAACCTGATGTGAAATCCTTTATAACAAAATCTATTACTGTTTACAAAACTGCCACCGCGCTATTTTTCACATCAGTTAAAATATATGTCGGATGTAAAATCCTTAAATCAAATATTTTTTTATTTTATATTGCTATCAAAGCTAATGTAAAATTCTTTGACAAATATTCTTCACATCATATATCTTAAAATCCGATGTAAAATTATTTAACAAAAATCTTATTTTTAGTACTGATGGGATTCAATATAGCTGAGAAAGAGTAGAATTTATATTTAAAACTATTAATTTCTCAAATAAATAACCAACTCTAAACAAATGCTTAGATGTTCTACAAATATCCAAAACAGTTTAAGAACTTAAACTTTATTAAACACAATATTGTTTTTCTTCCTCCACAAAATCCAATACACAATCAGCCATATGCAGCTTACTTTATACTTTTTGACCTTCTTTAGCGTAAAAATCATTTGATTTTAATTTTTTATTTGTTTTAGATTTTGTCTCTTCTCTTTTATAATCGAATTAGAATACTCCTAATACTCTCATAATCCATCTCTTCCTTAAAAAAACACAGTGCTAGAAAATTATAAGATTTACTCCTAATAAATTGTAGGTACTGATAACGGTTGCGCTATAACAAGTTGAATTCGGCATAGTAAATAAAATATTAAAGAAATTGACTAGTGATGTCAATTTTTATACATAAATGGATATTTTTACGATAACCTTTTTATTTAGATCTTGTGAACGAGAAAAATTTCTATAAAGGTGATCATTATCATATAAAAACAATTCGAGCATATCTTTTTAACTATTACAGTAACATATGCATAATTAAGACAAAATGATAAGCTTTTATTCCAATAGCAATTAACTATTAAGTTGTTTAACCTCAAAATGCATTCAATTCCTCATAATTTGAAGTAACTTATTTCATGATGGCATTTAATTGTCCTACTTGAAACTATTCAAATTCCTCATCACCTGCGAAACGATAACTCGGTATTGCGAACAGGTGTTGAGCTATAGGTATACTGAGTCCAAATTTCTCTTCCATGTTTAAATTTGAAGGAGTTATATTATGAGGAAGTTTCTAATTAAAATAATGCACCAATTGTACTATTGCCAATTTGACTGTAACCAATCCCAAATGAATTCCAGG
This sequence comes from Lathyrus sativus, assembly GCA_963859935.3. NCBI lineage: Eukaryota > Viridiplantae > Streptophyta > Magnoliopsida > Fabales > Fabaceae > Lathyrus > Lathyrus sativus. Next base: position 17,983 of record CAWUDS030001834.1, read on the forward strand.
ACAACGTCTCCGACCAAAACCAAATGGTGTACACTCAAATTCTTGTCCATAAAAATTCATGTTCTTGTCAATTGGTGTACACTCAAATTCTTGTCCATAAAAATTCATGTTCTTGTCAATAAATCTTTCAGAATAAAACTCTTCCGCATTTTGTGACCACACATCATGATCTCTCCCTTCTGCGTTGTGTTTTTCCTCAATATTTTATTCCATCATCAATATGGTTATAAACTGCTATTCTTTCCTTACTCTTAAAACAAGATTACAAGTATACAAGAATAACAAAATAACCACTCTCTCTTGAAATTAGGATTTTATCTTCCTATATATGTTTCCTTATGCCAAGATTGAGAAACTAGCATCCTATTTATAATAAAAATAGCAGACTAACCTAATGGGCTTTTTAACAATTACCCATTACAAGCTAACTTAGGGTACAAGCTATCTTAAAAAATTGGGCTTACAAGCAAGGCCTAATTCAACATGCTAACAAACCTAGCAATATTGACTAATGCATGTTAGAACAAACTTCGACTACAACACGCATTATTCCGACAGCAGCATGCAGACATACTTCGACCTCATGCTTAGTTCCTGTCAAAGCAGAAGCTACCCTTCGACCATACTAGAGTTCGATCCAACATCTCACAATACAGTAATTTTAACTCTTAAGGAGACTATAAAAAATTACACAATCATGAAAACCACCATAAAATTAGCACTTTCTATAGGTGTTTTATATAAAATTTCATGGTGTTTTCATCAATGAACTTTTTACATCGATTGTAAATCCAAACCTGATGTGAAATCCTTTATAACAAAATTTATTACTGTTTACAAAACTGCCACCGCACTATTTTTCACATCAGTTAAAATATATGTCGGATGTAAAATCCTTAAATCAAATATTTTTTATTTTATATTGCTATCAAATCTAATGTAAAATTCTTTGACAAATATTCTTCACATCATATATCTTAAAATCCGATGTAAAATTATTTAACAAAATATCTTATTTTTAGTACTAATGGGATTCAATATAGCTGAGAAAAAGTAGAATTTATATTTAAAACTATTAATTTCTCAAATAAATAACCAACTCTAAACAAATGCTTAGATGTTCTACAAATATCCAAAACAGTTTAAGAACTTAAACTTTATTAAACACAATATTGTTTTTCTTCCTCCACAAAATCCAATACACAATCAGCCATATGCAGCTTACTTTATACTTTTTGACCTTCTTTAGCGTAAAAATCATTTGATTTTAATTTTTTATTTGTTTTAGATTTTGTCTCTTCTCTTTTATAATCGAATTAGAATACTCCTAATACTCTCATAATCCATCTCTTCCTTAAAAAAACACAGTGCTAGAAAATTATAAGATTTACTCCTAATAAATTGTAGGTACTGATAACGGTTGCGCTATAACAAGTTGAATTCGGCATAGTAAATAAAATATTAAAGAAATTGACTAGTGATGTCAATTTTTATACATAAATGGAGATTTTTACGATAACCTTTTTATTTAGATCTTGTGAACGAGAAAAATTTCTATAAAGGTGATCATTATCATATAAAAACAATTCGAGCATATCTTTTTAACTATTACAGTAACATATGCATAATTAAGACAAAATGATAAGCTTTTATTCCAATAGCAATTAACTATTAAGTTGTTTAACCTCAAAATGCATTCAATTCCTCATAATTTGAAGTAACTTATTTCATGATGGCATTTAATTGTCCTACTTGAAACTATTCAAATTCCTCATCACCTGCGAAACGATATCTCGGTATTGCGAACAGGTGTTGAGCTATAGGTATACTGAGTCCAAATTTCTCTTCCATGTTTAAATTTGAAGGAGTTATATTATGAGGAAGTTTCTAATTAAAATAATGCACCAATTGTACTATTGCCAATTTGACTGTAACCAATCCCAAATGAATTCCAGGACAACGTCTCCGACCAAAACCAAATGGTGTACACTCAAATTCTTGTCCATAAAAATTCATGTTCTTGTCAATTGGTGTACACTCAAATTCTTGTCCATAAAAATTCATGTTCTTGTCAATAAATCTTTCAGAATAAAACTCTTCCGCATTTTGTGACCACACATCATGATCTCTCCCTTCCGCGTTGTGTTTTTCCTCAATATTTTATTCCATCATCAATATGGTTATAAACTGCTATTCTTTCCTTACTCTTAAAACAAGATTACAAGTATACAAGAATAACAAAATAACCACTCTCTCTTGAAATTAGGATTTTATCTTCCTATATATGTTTCCTTATGCCAAGATTGAGAAACTAGCATCCTATTTATAATAAAAATAGCAGACTAACCTAATGGGCTTTTTAACAATTACCCATTACAAGCTAACTTAGGGTACAAGCTATCTTAAAAAATTGGGCTTACAAGCAAGGCCTAATTCAACATGCTAACAAACCTAGCAATATTGACTAATGCATGTTAGAACAAACTTCGACTACAACACACATTATTCCGACAGCAGCATGCAGACATACTTCGACCTCATGCTTAGTTCCTGTCAAAGCAGAAGCTACCCTTCGACCATACTAGAGTTCGATCCAACATCTCACAATACAGTAATTTTAACTCTTAAGGAGACTATCAAAAATTACACAATCATGAAAACCACCATAAAATTAGCACTTTCTATAGGTGTTTTATATAAAATTTCATGGTGTTTTCATCAATGAACTTTTTACATCGATTGTAAATCCAAACCTGATGTGAAATCCTTTATAACAAAATCTATTACTGTTTACAAAACTGCCACCGCGCTATTTTTCACATCAGTTAAAATATATGTCGGATGTAAAATCCTTAAATCAAATATTTTTTTATTTTATATTGCTATCAAAGCTAATGTAAAATTCTTTGACAAATATTCTTCACATCATATATCTTAAAATCCGATGTAAAATTATTTAACAAAAATCTTATTTTTAGTACTGATGGGATTCAATATAGCTGAGAAAGAGTAGAATTTATATTTAAAACTATTAATTTCTCAAATAAATAACCAACTCTAAACAAATGCTTAGATGTTCTACAAATATCCAAAACAGTTTAAGAACTTAAACTTTATTAAACACAATATTGTTTTTCTTCCTCCATAAAATCCAATACACAATCAGCCATATGCAGCTTACTTTATACTTTTTGACCTTCTTTAGCGTAAAAATCATTTGATTTTAATTTTTTATTTGTTTTAGATTTTGTCTCTTCTCTTTTATAATCGAATTAGAATACTCCTAATACTCTCATAATCCATCTCTTCCTTAAAAAAACACAGTGCTAGAAAATTATAAGATTTACTCCTAATAAATTGTAGGTACTGATAACGGTTGCGCTATAACAAGTTGAATTCAGCATAGTAAATAAAATATTAAAGAAATTGACTAGTGATGTCAATTTTTATACATAAATGGATATTTTTACGATAACCTTTTTATTTAGATCTTGTGAACGAGAAAAATTTCTATAAAGGTGATCATTATCATATAAAAACAATTCGAGCATATCTTTTTAACTATTACAGTAACATATGCATAATTAAGACAAAATGATAAGCTTTTATTCCAATAGCAATTAACTATTAAGTTGTTTAACCTCAAAATGCATTCAATTCCTCATAATTTGAAGTAACTTATTTCATGATGGCATTTAATTGTCCTACTTGAAACTATTCAAATTCCTCATCACCTGCGAAACGATAACTCGGTATTGCGAACAGGTGTTGAGCTATAGGTATACTGAGTCCAAATTTCTCTTCCATGTTTAAATTTGAAGGAGTTATATTATGAGGAAGTTTCTAATTAAAATAATGCACCAATTGTACTATTGCCAATTTGACTGTAACCAATCCCAAATGAATTCCAGGACAACGTCTCCGACCAAAACCAAATGGTGTACACTCAAATTCTTGTCCATAAAAATTCATGTTCTTGTCAATTGGTGTACACTCAAATTCTTGTCCATAAAAATTCATGTTCTTGTCAATAAATCTTTCAGAATAAAACTCTTCCGCATTTTGTGACCACACATCATGATCTCTCCCTTCCGCGTTGTGTTTTTCCTCAATATTTTATTCCATCATCAATATGGTTATAAACTGCTATTCTTTCCTTACTCTTAAAACAAGATTACAAGTATACAAGAATAACAAAATAACCACTCTCTCTTGAAATTAGGATTTTATCTTCCTATATATGTTTCCTTATGCCAAGATTGAGAAACTAGCATCCTATTTATAATAAAAATAGCAGACTAACCTAATGGGCTTTTTAACAATTACCCATTACAAGCTAACTTAGGGTACAAGCTATCTTAAAAAATTGGGCTTACAAGCAAGGCCTAATTCAACATGCTAACAAACCTAGCAATATTGACTAATGCATGTTAGAACAAACTTCGACTACAACACGCATTATTCCGACAGCAGCATGCAGACATACTTCGACCTCATGCTTAGTTCCTGTCAAAGCAGAAGCTACCCTTCGACCATACTAGAGTTCGATCCAACATCTCACAATACAGTAATTTTAACTCTTAAGGAGACTATCAAAAATTACACAATCATGAAAACCACCATAAAATTAGCACTTTCTATAGGTGTTTTATATAAAATTTCATGGTGTTTTCATCAATGAACTTTTTACATCGATTGTAAATCCAAACCTGATGTGAAATCCTTTATAACAAAATCTATTACTGTTTACAAAACTGCCACCGCGCTATTTTTCACATCAGTTAAAATATATGTCGGATGTAAAATCCTTAAATCAAATATTTTTTTATTTTATATTGCTATCAAAGCTAATGTAAAATTCTTTGACAAATATTCTTCACATCATATATCTTAAAATCCGATGTAAAATTATTTAACAAAAATCTTATTTTTAGTACTGATGGGATTCAATATAGCTGAGAAAGAGTAGAATTTATATTTAAAACTATTAATTTCTCAAATAAATAACCAACTCTAAACAAATGCTTAGATGTTCTACAAATATCCAAAACAGTTTAAGAACTTAAACTTTATTAAACACAATATTGTTTTTCTTCCTCCACAAAATCCAATACACAATCAGCCATATGCAGCTTACTTTATACTTTTTGACCTTCTTTAGCGTAAAAATCATTTGATTTTAATTTTTTATTTGTTTTAGATTTTGTCTCTTCTCTTTTATAATCGAATTAGAATACTCCTAATACTCTCATAATCCATCTCTTCCTTAAAAAAACACAGTGCTAGAAAATTATAAGATTTAATCCTAATAAATTGTAGGTACTGATAACGGTTGCGCTATAACAAGTTGAATTCGGCATAGTAAATAAAATATTAAAGAAATTGACTAGTGATGTCAATTTTTATACATAAATGGAGATTTTTACGATAACCTTTTTATTTAGATCTTGTGAACGAGAAAAATTTCTATAAAGGTGATCATTATCATATAAAAACAATTCGAGCATATCTTTTTAACTATTACAGTAACATATGCATAATTAAGACAAAATGATAAGCTTTTATTCCAATAGCAATTAACTATTAAGTTGTTTAACCTCAAAATGCATTCAATTCCTCATAATTTGAAGTAACTTATTTCATGATGGCATTTAATTGTCCTACTTGAAACTATTCAAATTCCTCATCACCTGCGAAACGATAACTCGGTATTGCGAACAGGTGTTGAGCTATAGGTATACTGAGTCCAAATTTCTCTTCCATGTTTAAATTTGAAGGAGTTATATTATGAGGAAGTTTCTAATTAAAATAATGCACCAATTGTACTATTGCCAATTTGACTGTAACCAATCCCAAATGAATTCCAGGACAACGTCTCCGACCAAAACCAAATGGTGTACACTCAAATTCTTGTCCATAAAAATTCATGTTCTTGTCAATTGGTGTACACTCAAATTCTTGTCCATAAAAATTCATGTTCTTGTCAATAAATCTTTCAGAATAAAACTCTTCCGCATTTTGTGACCACACATCATGATCTCTCCCTTCCGCGTTGTGTTTTTCCTCAATATTTTATTCCATCATCAATATGGTTATAAACTGCTATTCTTTCCTTACTCTTAAAACAAGATTACAAGTATACAAGAATAACAAAATAACCACTCTCTCTTGAAATTAGGATTTTATCTTCCTATATATGTTTCCTTATGGCAAGATTGAGAAACTAGCATCCTATTTATAATAAAATTAGCAGACTAACCTAATGGGCTTTTTAACAATTACCCATTACAAGCTAACTTAGGGTACAAGCTATCTTAAAAAATTGGGCTTACAAGCAAGGCCTAATTCAACATGCTAACAAACCTAGCAATATTGACTAATGCATGTTAGAACAAACTTCGACTACAACACGCATTATTCCGACAGCAGCATGCAGACATACTTCGACCTCATGCTTAGTTCCTGTCAAAGCAGAAGCTACCCTTCGACCATACTAGAGTTCGATCCAACATCTCACAATACAGTAATTTTAACTCTTAAGGAGACTATAAAAAATTACACAATCATGAAAACCACCATAAAATTAGCACTTTCTATAGGTGTTTTATATAAAATTTCATGGTGTTTTCATCAATGAACTTTTTACATCGATTGTAAATCCAAACCTGATGTGAAATCCTTTATAACAAAATTTATTACTGTTTACAAAACTGCCACCGCACTATTTTTCACATCAGTTAAAATATATGTCGGATGTAAAATCCTTAAATCAAATATTTTTTATTTTATATTGCTATCAAATCTAATGTAAAATTCTTTGACAAATATTCTTCACATCATATATCTTAAAATCCGATGTAAAATTATTTAACAAAATATCTTATTTTTAGTACTAATGGGATTCAATATAGCTGAGAAAAAGTAGAATTTATATTTAAAACTATTAATTTCTCAAATAAATAACCAACTCTAAACAAATGCTTTGATGTTCTACAAATATCCAAAACAGTTTAAGAACTTAAACTTTATTAAACACAATATTGTTTTTCTTCCTCCACAAAATCCAATATACAATCAGCCATATGCAACTTACTTTATACTTCTTGACCTTCTTTAGCTTAAAAATCATTTGATTTTAATTTTTTATTTGTTTTAGATTTTGTCTCTTCTCTTTTATAATCGAATTAGAATACTCCTAATACTCTCATAATCCATCTCTTCCTTAAAAAACACAGTGCTAGAAAATTATAAGATTTACTCCTAATAAATTGTAGGTACTAATAACGGTTGCGCTATAACAAGTTGAATTCGGCATAGTAAATAAAATATTAAAGAAATTGAGTAGTGATGTCAATTTTTATACATAAATGGAGATTTTTACGATAACCTTTTTATTTAGATCTTGTGAACGAGAAAATTTTCTATAAAGGTGATCATTATCATATAAAAACAATTCGAGCATATCTTTTTAACTATTACAGTAACATATGCATAATTAAGACAAAATGATAAGCTTTTATTCCAATAGCAATTAACTATTAAGTTGTTTAACCTCAAAATGGATTCAATTCCTCATAATTTGAAGTAACTTATTTCATGATGGCATTTAATTGTCCTACTTGAAACTATTCAAATTCCTCATCACCTGCGAAACGATAACTCGGTATTGCGAACAGGTGTTGAGCTATAGGTATACTGAGTCCAAATTTCTCTTCCATGTTTAAATTTGAAGGAATTATATTATGAGGAAGTTTCTAATTAAAACAATGCACCAATTATACTATTGCCAATTTGACTGTAACCAATCCCAAATGAATTCCAGGACAACGTCTCCGACCAGAACCAAATGGTGTACACTCAAATCCTTGTCCATAAAAATTCATGTTCTCGTCAATTGGTGTACACTCAAATTCTTGTCCATAAAAATTCATTTTCTTGTCAATAAATCTTTCAGAATAAAACTCTTCCGCATTTTGTGACCACACATCATGA
>CAWUDS030001835.1:0-25974 GCA_963859935.3 Lathyrus sativus
GTGACCACACATCATAATCTCTCCCTTCTGCGTTTTGTTTTTCCTCAATATTTTATTCCATCATCAATATGGTTATAAACTGCTATTCTTTCCTTACTCTTAAAACAAGATTACAAGTATACAAGAATAACATAATAACCACTCTCTCTTGAAATTAGGATTTTATCTTCCTATATATGTTTCCTTATGCCAAGATTGAGAAACTAGCATCCTATTTATAATAAAAATAGCAGACTAACCTAATGGGCTTTTTAACAATTACCCATTACAAGCTAACTTAGGGTACAAGCTATCTTAAACAATTGGGCTTACAAGCAAGGCCTAATTCAACATGCTAACAAACCTAGCAATATTGACTAATGCATGTTAGAACAAACTTCGACTACAACACGCATTATTCCGACAACAGCATGCAGACATACTTCGACCTCATGCTTAGTTCCTGTCAAAGCAGAAGCTACCCTTCGACCATACTAGAGTTCGATCCAACATCTCACAATACAGTAATTTTAATTCTTAAGGAGACTATCAAAAATTACACAATCATGAAAACCACCATAAAATTAGCACTTTCTATAGGTGTTTTATATAAAATTTCATGGTGTTTTCATCAATGAACTTTTTACATCGATTGTAAATCCAAACCTGATGTGAAATCCTTTATAACAAAATTTATTACTGTTTACAAAACTGCCACCGCGCTATTTTTCACATCAGTTAAAATATATGTCGGATGTAAAATCCTTAAATCAAATATTTTTTTATTTTATATTGCTATCAAATCTAATGTAAAATTCTTTGACAAATATTCTTCACATCTTATATCTTAAAATCCGATGTAAAATTATTTAACAAAATATCTTATTTTTAGTACTGATGGGATTCAATATAGCTGAGAAAGAGTAGAATTTATATTTAAAACTATTAATTTCTCAAATAAATAACCAACTCTAAACAAATGCTTAGATGTTCTACAAATATGCAAAACAGTTTAAGAACTTAAACTTTATTAAACACAATATTGTTTTTCTTCCTCCACAAAATCCAATACACAATCAGCCATATGCAACTTACTTTATACTTTTTGACCTTCTTTAGCGTAAAAATCATTTGATTTTAATTTTTTATTTGTTTTAGATTTTGTCTCTTCTCTTTTATAATCGAATTAGAATACTCCTAATACTCTCATAATCCATCTCTTCCTTAAAAAAACACAGTGCTAGAAAATTATAAGATTTACTCCTAATAAATTGTAGGTACTGATAACGGTTGCGCTATAACAAGTTGAATTCGGCATAGTAAATAAAATATTAAAGAAATTGACTAGTGATGTCAATTTCTATACATAAATGGAGATTTTTACGATAACCTTTTTATTTAGATCTTGTGAACGAGAAAAATTTCTATAAAGGTGATCATTATCATATAAAAACAATTCGAGCATATCTTTTTAACTATTACAGTAACATATGCATAATTAAGACAAAATGATAAGCTTTTATTCCAATAGAAATTAACTATTAAGTTGTTTAACCTCAAAATGCATTCAATTCCTCATAATTTGAAGTAACTTATTTCATGATGGCATTTAATTGTCCTACTTGAAACTATTCAAATTCCTCATCACCTGCGAAACGATAACTCGGTATTGCGAACAGGTGTTGAGCTATAGGTATATTGAGTCCAAATTTCTCTTCCATGTTTAAATTTGAAGGAGTTATATTATGAGGAAGTTTCTAATTAAAACAATGCACCAATTGTACTATTGCCAATTTGACTGTAACCAATCCCAAATGAATTCCAGGACAACGTCTCCGACCAGAACCAAATGGTGTACACTCAAATTCTTGTCCATAAAAATTCATGTTCTTGTCAATTGGTGTACACTCAAATTCTTGTCCATAAAAATTCATGTTCTTGTCAATAAATCTTTCAGAATAAAACTGTTCCGCATTTTGTGACCACACATCATGATCTCTCCCTTCTGCGTTTTGTTTTTCCTCAATATTTTATCCCATCATCAATATGGTTATAAATTGCTATTCTTTCCTTACTCTTAAAACAAGATTACAAGTATACAAGAATAACATAATAACCACTCTCTCTTGAAATTAGGATTTTATCTTCCTATATATGTTTCCTTATGCCAAGATTGAGAAACTAGCATCCTATTTATAATAAAAATAGCAGACTAACCTAATGGGCTTTTTAACAATTACCCATTACAAGCTAACTTAGGGTACAAGCTATCTTAAACAATTGGGCTTACAAGCAAGGCCTAATTCAACATGCTAACAAACCTAGCAATATTGACTAATGCATGTTAGAACAAACTTCGACTACAACACGCATTATTCCGACAACAGCATGCAGATATACTTCGACCTCATGCTTAGTTCCTGTCAAAGCAGAAGCTACCCTTCGACCATACTAGAGTTCGATCCAACATCTCACAATACAGTAATTTTAACTCTTAAGGAGACTATCAAAAATTACACAATCATGAAAACCACCATAAAATTAGCACTTTCTATAGGTGTTTTATATAAAATTTCATGGTGTTTTCATCAATGAACTTTTTACATCGATTGTAAATCCAAACCTGATGTGAAATCCTTTATAACAAAATTTATTACTGTTTACAAAACTGCCACCGCGCTATTTTTCACATCAGTTAAAATATATGTCGGATGTAAAATCCTTAAATCAAATATTTTTTTATTTTATATTGCTATCAAATCTAATGTAAAATTCTTTGACAAATATTCTTCACATCTTATATCTTAAAATCCGATGTAAAATTATTTAACAAAATATCTTATTTTTAGTACTGATGGGATTCAATATAGCTGAGAAAGAGTAGAATTTATATTTAAAACTATTAATTTCTCAAATAAATAACCAACTCTAAACAAATGCTTAGATGTTCTACAAATATGCAAAACAGTTTAAGAACTTAAACTTTATTAAACACAATATTGTTTTTCTTCCTCCACAAAATCCAATACACAATCAGCCATATGCAACTTACTTTATACTTTTTGACCTTCTTTAGCGTAAAAATCATTTGATTTTAATTTTTTATTTGTTTTAGATTTTGTCTCTTCTCTTTTATAATCGAATTAGAATACTCCTAATACTCTCATAATCCATCTCTTCCTTAAAAAAACACAGTGCTAGAAAATTATAAGATTTACTCCTAATAAATTGTAGGTACTGATAACGGTTGCGCTATAACAAGTTGAATTCGGCATAGTAAATAAAATATTAAAGAAATTGACTAGTGATGTCAATTTCTATACATAAATGGAGATTTTTACGATAACCTATTTATTTAGATCTTGTGAACGAGAAAAATTTCTATAAAGGTGATCATTATCATATAAAAACAATTCGAGCATATCTTTTTAACTATTACAGTAACATATGCATAATTAAGACAAAATGATAAGCTTTTATTCCAATAGAAATTAACTATTAAGTTGTTTAACCTCAAAATGCATTCAATTCCTCATAATTTGAAGTAACTTATTTCATGATGGCATTTAATTGTCCTACTTGAAACTATTCAAATTCCTCATCACCTGCGAAACGATAACTCGGTATTGCGAACAGGTGTTGAGCTATAGGTATACTGAGTCCAAATTTCTCTTCCATGTTTAAATTTGAAGGAGTTATATTATGAGGAAGTTTCTAATTAAAACAATGCACCAATTGTACTATTGCCAATTTGACTGTAACCAATCCCAAATGAATTCCAGGACAACGTCTCCGACCAGAACCAAATGGTGTACACTCAAATTCTTGTCCATAAAAATTCATGTTCTTGTCAATTGGTGTACACTCAATTTCTTGTCCATAAAAATTCATGTTCTTGTCAATAAATCTTTCAGAATAAAACTCTTCCGCATTTTGTGACCACACATCATGATCTCTCCCTTCTGCGTTTTGTTTTTCCTCAATATTTTATTCCATCATCAATATGGTTATAAACTGCTATTCTTTCCTTACTCTTAAAACAAGATTACAAGTATACAAGAATAACATAATAACCACTCTCTCTTTAAATTAGGATTTTATCTTCCTATATATGTTTCCTTATGCCAAGATTGAGAAACTAGCATCCTATTTATAATAAAAATAGCAGACTAACCTAATGGGCTTTTTAACAATTACCCATTACAAGCTAACTTAGGGTACAAGCTATCTTAAACAATTGGGCTTACAAGCAAGGCCTAATTCAACATGCTAACAAACCTAGCAATATTGACTAATGCATGTTAGAACAAACTTCGACTACAACACGCATTATTCCGACAACAGCATGCAGACATACTTCGACCTCATGCTTAGTTCCTGTCAAAGCAGAAGCTACCCTTCGACCATACTAGAGTTCGATCCAACATCTCACAATACAGTAATTTTAACTCTTAAGGAGACTATCAAAAATTACACAATCATGAAAACCACCATAAAATTAGCACTTTCTATAGGTGTTTTATATAAAATTTCATGGTGTTTTCATCAATGACCTTTTTACATCGATTGTAAATCCAAACCTGATGTGAAATCCTTTATAACAAAATTTATTACTGTTTACAAAACTGCCACCGCGCTATTTTTCACATCAGTTAAAATATATGTCGGATGTAAAATCCTTAAATCAAATATTTTTTTATTTTATATTGCTATCAAATCTAATGTAAAATTCTTTGACAAATATTCTTCACATCTTATATCTTAAAATCCGATGTAAAATTATTTAACAAAATATCTTATTTTTAGTACTGATGGGATTCAATATAGCTGAGAAAGAGTAGAATTTATATTTAAAACTATTAATTTCTCAAATAAATAACCAACTCTAAACAAATGCTTAGATGTTCTACAAATATGCAAAACAGTTTAAGAACTTAAACTTTATTAAACACAATATTGTTTTTCTTCCTCCACAAAATCCAATACACAATCAGCCATATGCAGCTTACTTTATACTTTTTGACCTTCTTTAGCGTAAAAATCATTTGATTTTAATTTTTTATTTGTTTTAGATTTTGTCTCTTCTCTTTTATAATCGAATTAGAATACTCCTAATACTCTCATAATCCATCTCTTCCTTAAAAAAACACAGTGCTAGAAAATTATAAGATTTACTCCTAATAAATTGTAGGTACTGATAACGGTTGCGCTATAACAAGTTGAATTCGGCATAGTAAATAAAATATTAAAGAAATTGACTAGTGATGTCAATTTCTATACATAAATGGAGATTTTTACGATAACCTTTTTATTTAGATCTTGTGAACGAGAAAAATTTCTATAAAGGTGATCATTATCATATAAAAACAATTCGAGCATATCTTTTTAACTATTACAGTAACATATGCATAATTAAGACAAAATGATAAGCTTTTATTCCAATAGGAATTAACTATTAAGTTGTTTAACCTCAAAATGCATTCAATTCCTCATAATTTGAAGTAACTTATTTCATGATGGCATTTAATTGTCCTACTTGAAACTATTCAAATTCCTCATCACCTGCGAAACGATAACTCGGTATTGCGAACAGGTGTTGAGCTATAGGTATACTGAGTCCAAATTTCTCTTCCATGTTTAAATTTGAAGGAGTTATATTATGAGGAAGTTTCTAATTAAAACAATGCACCAATTGTACTATTGCCAATTTGACTGTAACCAATCCCAAATGAATTCCAGGACAACGTCTCCGACCAGAACCAAATGGTGTACACTCAAATTCTTGTCCATAAAAATTCATGTTCTTGTCAATTGGTGTACACTCAAATTCTTGTCCATAAAAATTCATGTTCTTGTCAATAAATCTTTCAGAATAAAACTGTTCCGCATTTTGTGACCACACATCATGATCTCTCCCTTCTGCGTTTTGTTTTTCCTCAATATTTTATTCCATCATCAATATGGTTATAAACTGCTATTCTTTCCTTACTCTTAAAACAAGATTACAAGTATACATGAATAACATAATAACCACTCTCTCTTGAAATTAGGATTTTATCTTCCTATATATGTTTCCTTATGCCAAGATTGAGAAACTAGCATCCTATTATAATAAAAATAGCAGACTAACCTAATGGGCTTTTTAACAATTACCCATTACAAGCTAACTTAGGGTACAAGCTATCTTAAACAATTGGGCTTACAAGCAAGGCCTAATTCAACATGCTAACAAACCTAGCAGTATTGACTAATGCATGTTAGAACAAACTTCGACTACAACACGCATTATTCCGACAGCAGCATGCAGACATACTTCGACCTCATGCTTAGTTCCTGTCAAAGCAGAAGCTACCCTTCGACCATACTAGAGTTTGATCCAACATCTCACAATACAGTAATTTTAACTCTTAAGGAGACTATCAAAAATTACACAATCATGAAAACCACCATAAACTTAGCACTTTCTATAGGTGTTTTATATAAAATTTCATGGTGTTTTCATCAATGAACTTTTTACATCGATTGTAAATCCAAACCTGATGTGAAATCCTTTATAACAAAATTTATTACTGTTTACAAAACTGCCACCGCGCTATTTTTCACATCAGTTAAAATATATGTCGGATGTAAAATCCTTAAATCAAATATTTTTTTATTTTATATTGCTATCAAATCTAATGTAAAATTCTTTGACAAATATTCTTCACATCATATATCTTAAAATCCGATGTAAAATTATTTAACAAAATATCTTATTTTTAGTACTGATGGGATTCAATATAGCTGAGAAAGAGTAGAATTTATATTTAAAACTATTAATTTCTCAAATAAATAACCAACTCTAAACAAATGCTAAGATGTTCTACATATATCAAAAACAGTTTAAGAACTTAAACTTTATTAAACACAATATTGTTTTTCTTCCTCCACAAAATCCAATACACAATCAGCCATATGCAGCTTACTTTATACTTTTTGACCTTCTTTAGCGTAAAAATCATTTGATTTTAATTTTTTATTTGTTTTAGATTTTGTCTCTTCTCTTTTATAATCGAATTAGAATACTCCTAATACTCTCATAATCCATCTCTTCCTTAAAGAAACACAGTGCTAGAAAATTATAAGATTTACCCCTAATAAATTGTAGGTACTGATAACGGTTGCGCTATAACAAGTTGAATTCGGCATAGTAAATAAAATATTATAGAAATTAGTGATGTCAATTTTTATACATAAATGGAGATTTTTACGATAACCTTTTTATTTAGATCTTGTGAACGAGAAAAATTTCTATAAAGGTGATCATTATCATATAAAAACAATTCGAGCATATCTTTTTAACTATTACAGTAACATATGCATAATTAAGACAAAATGATAAGCTTTTATTCCAATAGAAATTAACTATTAAGTTGTTTAACCTCAAAATGCATTCAATTCCTCATAATTTGAAGTAACTTATTTCATGATGGCATTTAATTGTCCTACTTGAAACTATTCAAATTCCTCATCACCTGCGAAACGATAACTCGGTATTGCGAACAGGTGTTGAGCTATAGGTATACTGAGTCCAAATTTCTCTTCCATGTTTAAATTTGAAGGAGTTATATTATGAGGAAGTTTCTAATTAAAACAATGCACCAATTGTACTATTGCCAATTTGACTGTAACCAATCCCAAATGAATTCCAGGACAACGTCTCCGACCAGAACCAAATGGTGTACACTCAAATTCTTGTCCATAAAAATTCATGTTCTTGTCAATTGGTGTACACTCAAATTCTTGTCCATAAAAATTCATGTTCTTGTCAATAAATCTTTCAGAATAAAACTCTTCCGCATTTTGTGACCACACATCATGATCTCTCCCTTCTGCGTTTTGTTTTTCCTCAATATTTTATTCCATCATCAATATGGTTATAAACTGCTATTCTTTCCTTACTCTTAAAACAAGATTACAAGTATACAAGAATAACATAATAACCACTCTCTCTTGAAATTAGGATTTTATCTTCCTATATATGTTTCCTTATGCCAAGATTGAGAAACTAGCATCCTATTTATAATAAAAATAGCAGACTAACCTAATGGGCTTTTTAACAATTACCCATTACAAGCTAACTTAGGGTACAAGCTATCTTAAACAATTGGGCTTACAAGCAAGGCCTAATTCAACATGCTAACAAACCTAGCAGTATTGACTAATGCATGTTAGAACAAACTTCGACTACAACACGCATTATTCCGACAGCAGCATGCAGACATACTTCGACCTCATGCTTAGTTCCTGTCAAAGCAGAAGCTACCCTTCGACCATACTAGAGTTTGATCCAACATTTTACAATACAGTAATTTTTACTCTTAAGGAGACTATCAAAAATTACACAATCATGAAAACCACCATAAACTTAGCACTTTCTATAGGTGTTTTATATAAAATTTCATGGTGTTTTCATCAATGAACTTTTAACATCGATTGTAAATCCAAACCTGATGTGAAATCCTTTATAACAAAATTTATTACTGTTTACAAAACTGCCACCGCGCTATTTTTCACATCAGTTAAAATATATGTCGGATGTAAAATCCTTAAATCAAATATTTTTTTATTTTATATTGCTATCAAATCTAATGTAAAATTCTTTGACAAATATTCTTCACATCATATATCTTAAAATCCGATGTAAAATTATTTAACAAAATATCTTATTTTTAGTACTGATGGGATTCAATATAGCTGAGAAAGAGTAGAATTTATATTTAAAACTATTAATTTCTCAAATAAATAACCAACTCTAAACAAATGCTTAGATGTTCTACAAATATCAAAAACAGTTTAAGAACTTAAACTTTATTAAACACAATATTGTTTTTCTTCCTCCACAAAATCCAATACACAATCAGCCATATGCAGCTTACTTTATACTTTTTGACCTTCTTTAGCGTAAAAATCATTTGATTTTAATTTTTTATTTGTTTTACATTTTGTATCTTCTCTTTTATAATCGAATTAGAATACTCCTAATACTCTCATAATCCATCTCTTCCTTAAAGAAACACAGTGCTAGAAAATTATAAGATTTACTCCTAATAAATTGTAGGTACTGATAACGGTTGCGCTATAACAAGTTGAATTCGGCATAGTAAATAAAATATTAAAGAAATTGACTAGTGATGTCAATTTTTATACATAAATGGAGATTTTTACGATAACCTTTTTATTTAGATCTTGTGAACGAGAAAAATTTCTATAAAGGTGATCATTATCATATAAAAACAATTCGAGCATATCTTTTTAACTATTACAGTAACATATGCATAATTAAGACAAAATGATAAGCTTTTATTCCAATAGCAATTAACTATTAAGTTGTTTAACCTTAAAATGCATTCAATTCCTCATAATTTGAAGTAACTTATTTCATGATGGCATTTAATTGTCCTACTTGAAACTATTCAAATTCCTCATCACCTGCGAAACGATAACTCGGTATTGCGAACAGGTGTTGAGCTATAGGTATACTGAGTCCAAATTTCTCTTCCCTGTTTAAATTTGAAGGAGTTATATTATGAGGAAGTTTCTAATTAAAACAATGCACCAATTGTACTATTGCCAATTTGACTGTAACCAATCCCAAATGAATTCCAGGACAACGTCTCCGACCAGAACCAAATGGTGTACACTCAAATTCTTGTCCATAAAAATTCATGTTCTTGTCAATTGGTGTACACTCAAATTCTTGTCCATAAAAATTCATGTTCTTGTCAATAAATCTTTCAGAATAAAACTCTTTCGCATTTTGTGACCACACATCATGATCTCTCCCTTCCGCGTTTTGTTTTTCCTCAATATTTTATTCCATCATCAATATGGTTATAAACTGCTATTCTTTCCTTACTCTTAAAACAAGATTACAAGTATACAACAATAACAAAATAACCACTCTCTCTTGAAATTAGGATTTTATCTTCCTATATATGTTTCCTTATGCCAAGATTGAGAAACTAGCATCCTATTTATAATAAAAATAGCAGACTAACCTAATGGGCTTTTTAACAATTACCCATTACAAGCTAACTTGGGGTACAAGCTATCTTAAACAATTGGGCTTACAAGCAAGGCCTAATTCAACATGCTAACAAACCTAGCAATATTGACTAATGCATGTTAGAACAAACTTCGACTACAACACGCATTATTCCGACAGCAGCATGTAGACATA
This sequence comes from Lathyrus sativus, assembly GCA_963859935.3. Taxonomy (NCBI): domain Eukaryota; kingdom Viridiplantae; phylum Streptophyta; class Magnoliopsida; order Fabales; family Fabaceae; genus Lathyrus; species Lathyrus sativus. The sequence continues at coordinate 10,202 of CAWUDS030001835.1, forward strand.
CTTCGACCTCATGCTTAGTTCCTGTCAAAGAAGAAGCTACCCTTCGACCATACTAGAGTTCGATCCAACATCTCACAATACAGTAATTTTAACTCTTAAGGAGACTATCAAAAATTACACAATCATGAAAACCACCATAAAATTAGCACTTTCTATAGGTGTTTTATATAAAATTTCATGGTGTTTTCATCAATGAACTTTTTACATCGATTGTAAATCCAAACCTGATGTGAAATCCTTTATAACAAAATTTATTACTGTTTACGAAACTGCCACCGCGCTATTTTTCATATCAGTTAAAATATATGTCGGATGTAAAATCCTTAAATCAAATATTTTTTTATTTTATATAGCTATCAAATCTAATGTAAAATTCTTTGACAAATATTCTTCACATCATATATCTTAAAATCCGATGTAAAATTATTTAACAAAATATCTTATATTTAGTACTAATGGGATTCAATATAGCTGAGAAAAAGTAGAATTTATATTTAAAACTATTAATTTCACAAATAAATAACCAACTCTAAACAAAAGCTTTGATGTTCTACAAATATCCAAAACAGTTTAAGAACTTAAACTTTATTAAACACAATATTGTTTTTCTTCCTCCACAAAATCCAATACACAACCAGCCATATGCAGCTTACTTTATACTTTTTGACCTTCTTTAGCGTAAAAATCATTTGATTTTAATTTTTTATTTGTTTTAGATTTTGTCTCTTCTCTTTTATAATCGAATTAGAATACTCCTAATACTCTCATAATCCATCTCTTCCTTAAAAAAACACAGTGCTAGAAAATTATAAGATTTACTCCTAATATATTGTAGGTACTGATAACGGTTGCGCTATAACAAGTTGAATTCGGCATAGTAAATAAAATATTAAAGAAATTGACTAGTGATGTCAATTTTTATACATAAATGGAGATTTTTACGATAACCTTTTTATTTAGATCTTGTGAACGAGAAAATTTTCTATAAAGGTGATCATTATCATATAAAAACAATTCGAGCATATCTTTTTAACTATTACAGTAACATATGCATAATTAAGACAAAATGATAAGCTTTTATTCCAATAGCAATTAACTATTAATTTGTTTAACCTCAAAATGCATTCAATTCCTCATAATTTGAAGTAACTTATTTCATGATGGCATTTAATTGTCCTACTTGAAACTATTCAAATTCCTCATCACCTGCGAAACGATAACTCGGTATTGCGAACAGGTGTTGAGCTATAGGTATACTGAGTCCAAATTTCTCTTCCATGTTTAAATTTGAAGGAGTTATATTATGAGGAAGTTTATAATTAAAACAATGCACCAATTGTACTATTGCCAATTTGACTGTAACCAATCCCAAATGAATTCCAGGACAACGTGTCCGACCATAACCAAATGGTGTACACTCAAATTCTTGTTCATAAAAATTCATGTTCTTGTCAATTGGTGTACACTCAAATTCTTGTCCATAAAAATTCATGTTCTTGTCAATAAATCTTTCAGAATAAAACTCTTCCGCATTTTGTGACCACACATCATGATCTCTCCCTTCCGCGTTTTGTTTTTCCTCAATATTTTATTCCATCATCAATATGGTTATAAACTGCTATTCTTTCCTTACTCTTAAAACAAGATTACAAGTATACAAGAATAACAAAATAACCACTCTCTCTTTAAATTAGGATTTTATCTTCCTATATATGTTTCCTTATGCCAAGATTGAGAAACTAGCATCCTATTTATAACAAAAATAGCAGACTAACCTAATGGGGTTTTTAACAATTACCCATTACAAGCTAACTTAGGGTACAAGCTATCTTAAATAATTGGGCTTACAAGCAAGCCCTAATTCAACATGCTAACAAACCTAGCAATATTGACTAATGCATGTTAGAACAAACTTCGACTACAACACGCATTATTCCGACAGCAGCATGTAGACATACTTCGACCTCATGCTTAATTCCTGTCAAAGAAGAAGCTACCCTTCGACCATACTAGAGTTCGATCCAACATCTCACAATACAGTAATTTTAACTCTTAAGGAGACTATCAAAAATTACACAATCATGAAAACCACCATAAACTTAGCACTTTCTATAGGTGTTTTATATAAAATTTCATGGTGTTTTCATCAATGAACTTTTAACATCGATTGTAAATCCAAACCTGATGTGAAATCCTTTATAACAAAATTTATTACTGTTTACAAAACTGCCACCGCGCTATTTTTCACATCAGTTAAAATATATGTCGGATGTAAAATCCTTAAATCAAATATTTTTTTATTTTATATTGCTATCAAATCTAATGTAAAATTCTTTGACAAATATTCTTCACATCATATATCTTAAAATCCGATGTAAAATTATTTAACAAAATATCTTATTTTTAGTACTGATGGGATTCAATATAGCTGAGAAAGAGTAGAATTTATATTTAAAACTATTAATTTCTCAAATAAATAACCAACTCTAAACAAATGCTTAGATGTTCTACAAATATCAAAAACAGTTTAAGAACTTAAACTTTATTAAACACAATATTGTTTTTCTTCCTCCACAAAATCCAATACACAATCAGCCATATGCAGCTTACTTTATACTTTTTGACCTTCTTTAGCGTAAAAATCATTTGATTTTAATTTTTTATTTGTTTTACATTTTGTATCTTCTCTTTTATAATCGAATTAGAATACTCCTAATACTCTCATAATCCATCTCTTCCTTAAAGAAACACAGTGCTAGAAAATTATAAGATTTACTCCTAATAAATTGTAGGTACTGATAACGGTTGCGCTATAACAAGTTGAATTCGGCATAGTAAATAAAATATTAAAGAAATTGACTAGTGATGTCAATTTTTATACATAAATGGAGATTTTTACGATAACCTTTTTATTTAGATCTTGTGAACGAGAAAAATTTCTATAAAGGTGATCATTATCATATAAAAACAATTCGAGCATATCTTTTTAACTATTACAGTAACATATGCATAATTAAGACAAAATGATAAGCTTTTATTCCAATAGCAATTAACTATTAAGTTGTTTAACCTCAAAATGCATTCAATTCCTCATAATTTGAAGTAACTTATTTCATGATGGCATTTAATTGTCCTACTTGAAACTATTCAAATTCCTCATCACCTGCGAAACGATAACTCGGTATTGCGAACAGGTGTTGAGCTATAGGTATACTGAGTCCAAATTTCTCTTCCCTGTTTAAATTTGAAGGAGTTATATTATGAGGAAGTTTCTAATTAAAACAATGCACCAATTGTACTATTGCCAATTTGACTGTAACCAATCCCAAATGAATTCCAGGACAACGTCTCCGACCAGAACCAAATGGTGTACACTCAAATTCTTGTCCATAAAAATTCATGTTCTTGTCAATTGGTGTACACTCAAATTCTTGTCCATAAAAATTCATGTTCTTGTCAATAAATCTTTCAGAATAAAACTCTTTCGCATTTTGTGACCACACATCATGATCTCTCCCTTCCGCGTTTTGTTTTTCCTCAATATTTTATTCCATCATCAATATGGTTATAAACTGCTATTCTTTCCTTACTCTTAAAACAAGATTACAAGTATACAACAATAACAAAATAACCACTCTCTCTTGAAATTAGGATTTTATCTTCCTATATATGTTTCCTTATGCCAAGATTGAGAAACTAGCATCCTATTTATAATAAAAATAGCAGACTAACCTAATGGGCTTTTTAACAATTACCCATTACAAGCTAACTTGGGGTACAAGCTATCTTAAACAATTGGGCTTACAAGCAAGGCCTAATTCAACATGCTAACAAACCTAGCAATATTGACTAATGCATGTTAGAACAAACTTCGACTACAACACGCATTATTCCGACAGCAGCATGTAGACATACTTCGACCTCATGCTTAGTTCCTGTCAAAGAAGAAGCTACCCTTCGACCATACTAGAGTTCGATCCAACATCTCACAATACAGTAATTTTAACTCTTAAGGAGACTATCAAAAATTACACAATCATGAAAACCACCATAAAATTAGCACTTTCTATAGGTGTTTTATATAAAATTTCATGGTGTTTTCATCAATGAACTTTTTACATCGATTGTAAATCCAAACCTGATGTGAAATCCTTTATAACAAAATTTATTACTGTTTACGAAACTGCCACCGCGCTATTTTTCACATCAGTTAAAATATATGTCGGATGTAAAATCCTTAAATCAAATATTTTTTTATTTTATATAGCTATCAAATCTAATGTAAAATTCTTTGACAAATATTCTTCACATCATATATCTTAAAATCCGATGTAAAATTATTTAACAAAATATCTTATATTTAGTACTAATGGGATTCAATATAGCTGAGAAAAAGTAGAATTTATATTTAAAACTATTAATTTCACAAATAAATAACCAACTCTAAACAAAAGCTTTGATGTTCTACAAATATCCAAAACAGTTTAAGAACTTAAACTTTATTAAACACAATATTGTTTTTCTTCCTCCACAAAATCCAATACACAACCAGCCATATGCAGCTTACTTTATACTTTTTGACCTTCTTTAGCGTAAAAATCATTTGATTTTAATTTTTTATTTGTTTTAGATTTTGTCTCTTCTCTTTTATAATCGAATTAGAATACTCCTAATACTCTCATAATCCATCTCTTCCTTAAAAAAACACAGTGCTAGAAAATTATAAGATTTACTCCTAATATATTGTAGGTACTGATAACGGTTGCGCTATAACAAGTTGAATTCGGCATAGTAAATAAAATATTAAAGAAATTGACTAGTGATGTCAATTTTTATACATAAATGGAGATTTTTACGATAACCTTTTTATTTAGATCTTGTGAACGAGAAAATTTTCTATAAAGGTGATCATTATCATATAAAAACAATTCGAGCATATCTTTTTAACTATTACAGTAACATATGCATAATTAAGACAAAATGATAAGCTTTTATTCCAATAGCAATTAACTATTAATTTGTTTAACCTCAAAATGCATTCAATTCCTCATAATTTGAAGTAACTTATTTCATGATGGCATTTAATTGTCCTACTTGAAACTATTCAAATTCCTCATCACCTGCGAAACGATAACTCGGTATTGCGAACAGGTGTTGAGCTATAGGTATACTGAGTCCAAATTTCTCTTCCATGTTTAAATTTGAAGGAGTTATATTATGAGGAAGTTTATAATTAAAACAATGCACCAATTGTACTATTGCCAATTTGACTGTAACCAATCCCAAATGAATTCCAGGACAACGTGTCCGACCATAACCAAATGGTGTACACTCAAATTCTTGTTCATAAAAATTCATGTTCTTGTCAATTGGTGTACACTCAAATTCTTGTCCATAAAAATTCATGTTCTTGTCAATAAATCTTTCAGAATAAAACTCTTCCGCATTTTGTGACCACACATCATGATCTCTCCCTTCCGCGTTTTGTTTTTCCTCAATATTTTATTCCATCATCAATATGGTTATAAACTGCTATTCTTTCCTTACTCTTAAAACAAGATTACAAGTATACAAGAATAACAAAATAACCACTCTCTCTTTAAATTAGGATTTTATCTTCCTATATATGTTTCCTTATGCCAAGATTGAGAAACTAGCATCCTATTTATAACAAAAATAGCAGACTAACCTAATGGGGTTTTTAACAATTACCCATTACAAGCTAACTTAGGGTACAAGCTATCTTAAATAATTGGGCTTACAAGCAAGCCCTAATTCAACATGCTAACAAACCTAGCAATATTGACTAATGCATGTTAGAACAAACTTCGACTACAACACGCATTATTCCGACAGCAGCATGTAGACATACTTCGACCTCATGCTTAGTTCCTGTCAAAGAAGAAGCTACCCTTCGACCATACTAGAGTTCGATCCAACATCTCACAATACAGTAATTTTAACTCTTAAGGAGACTATCAAAAATTACACAATCATGAAAACCACCATAAAATTAGCACTTTCTATAGGTGTTTTATATAAAATTTCATGGTGTTTTCATCAATGAACTTTTTACATCGATTGTAAATCCAAACCTGATGTGAAATCCTTTATAACAAAATTTATTACTGTTTACGAAACTGCCACCGCGCTATTTTTCACATCAGTTAAAATATATGTCGGATGTAAAATCCTTAAATCAAATATTTTTTTATTTTATATAGCTATCAAATCTAATGTAAAATTCTTTGACAAATATTCTTCACATCATATATCTTAAAATCCGATGTAAAATTATTTAACAAAATATCTTATTTTTAGTACTAATGGGATTCAATATAGCTGAGGAAAAGTAGAATTTATATTTAAAACTATTAATTTCACAAATAAATAACCAACTCTAAACAAAAGCTTTGATGTTCTACAAATATCCAAAACAGTTTAAGAACTTAAACTTTATTAAACACAATATTGTTTTTCTTCCTCCACAAAATCCAATACACAACCAGCCATATGCAGCTTACTTTATACTTTTTGACCTTCTTTAGCGTAAAAATCATTTGATTTTAATTTTTTATTTGTTTTAGATTTTGTCTCTTCTCTTTTATAATCTAATTAGAATACTCCTAATACTCTCATAATCCATCTCTTCCTTAAAAAAACACAGTGCTAGAAAATTATAAGATTTACTCCTAATATATTGTAGGTACTGATAACGGTTGCGCTATAACAAGTTGAATTCGGCATAGTAAATAAAATATTAAAGAAATTGACTAGTGATGTCAATTTTTATACATAAATGGAGATTTTTACGATAACCTTTTTATTTAGATCTTGTGAACGAGAAAAATTTCTATAAAGGTGATCATTATCATATAAAAACAATTTGAGCATATCTTTTAAACTATTACAGTAACATATGCATAATTAAGACAAAATGATAAGCTTTTATTCCAATAGCAATTAACTATTAAGTTGATTAACCTCAAAATGCATTCAATTCCTCATAATTTGAAGTAACTTATTTCATGATGGCATTTAATTGTCCTACTTGAAACTATTCAAATTCCTCATCACCTGCGAAACGATAACTCGGTATTGCGAACAGGTGTTGAGCTATAGGTATACTGAGTCCAAATTTCTCTTCCATGTTTAAATTTGAAGGAGTTATATTATTAGGAAGTTTCTAATTAAAACAATGCACCAATTGTACTATTGCGAATTTGACTGAAACCAATCCCAAATGAATTCCAGGACAACGTCTCCGACCAGAACCAAATGGTGTACACTCAAATTTTTGTCCATAAAAATTCATGTTCTTGTCAATTGGTGTACACTCAAATTCTTGTCCATAAAAATTCATGTTCTTGTCAATAAATCTTTCCGAATAAAACTCTTCCGCATTTTGTGACCACACATCATGATCTCTCCCTTCCGCGTTTTGTTTTTCCTCAATATTTTATTCCATCATCAATATGGTTATAAACTGCTATTCTTTCCTTACTCTTAAAACAAGATTACAAGTATACAAGAATAACAAAATAACCACTCTCTCTTGAAATTAGGATTTTATCTTCCTATATATGTTTCCTTATGCCAAGATTGAGAAACTAGCATCCTATTTATAATAAAAATAGCAGACTAACCTAATGGGCTTTTTAACAATTACCTATTACAAGCTAACTTAGGGTACAAGCTATCTTAAACAATTGGGGCTTACAAGCAAGGCCTAATTCAACATGCTAACAAACCTAGCAATATTGACTAATGCATGTTAGAACAAACTTCGACTACAACACGCATTATTCAGACATCAGCATGCAAATATACTTCGACCTCATACTTAGTTCCTGTCAAAGAAGAAGCTACCCTTCGACCATACTAGAGTTCGATCCAACATCTCACAATACAGTAATTTTAACTCTTAAGGAGACTATCAAAAATTACACAATCATGAAAACCACCATAAAATTAGCACTTTCTATAGGTGTTTTATATAAAATTTCATGGTGTTTTCATCAATGAACTTTTTACATCGATTGTAAATCCAAACCTGATGTGAAATCCTTTATAACAAAATTTATTACTGTTTACAAAACTGCCACCGCGCTATTTTTCACATCAGTTAAAATATATGTCGGATGTAAAATCCTTAAATCAAATATTTTTTTATTTTATATAGCTATCAAATCTAATGTAAAATTCTTTGACAAATATTCTTCACATCATATATCTTAAAATCCGATGTAAAATTATTTAACAAAATATCTTATTTTTAGTACTAATGGGATTCAATATAGCTGAGAAAAAGTAGAATTTATATTTAAAACTATTAATTTCACAAATAAATAACCAACTCTAAACAAAAGCTTTGATTTTCTACAAATATCCAAAACAGTTTAAGAACTTAAACTTTATTAAACACAATATTGTTTTTCTTCCTCCACAAAATCCAATACACAACCAGCCATATGCAGCTTACTTTATACTTTTTGACCTTCTTTAGCGTAAAAATCATTTGATTTTAATTTTTTATTTGTTTTAGATTTTGTCTCTTCTCTTTTATAATCGAATTAGAATACTCCTAATACTCTCATAATCCATCTCTTCCTTAAAAAAACACAGTGCTAGAAAATTATAAGATTTACTCCTAATATATTGTAGGTACTGATAACAGTTGCGCTATAACAAGTTGAATTCGGCATAGTAAATAAAATATTAAAGAAATTGACTAGTGATGTCAATTTTTATACATAAATGGAGATTTTTACGATAACCTTTTTATTTAGATCTTGTGAACGAGAAAAATTTCTATAAAGGTGATCATTATCATATAAAAACAATTCGAGCATATCTTTTTAACTATTACAGTAACATATGCATAATTAAGACAAAATGATAAGCTTTTATTCCAATAGCAATTAACTATTAATTTGTTTAACCTCAAAATGCATTCAATTCCTCATAATTTGAAGTAACTTATTTCATGATGGCATTTAATTGTCCTACTTGAAACTATTCAAATTCCTCATCACCTGCGAAACGATAACTCGGTATTGCGAACAGGTGTTGAGCTATAGGTATACTGAGTCCAAATTTCTCTTCCATGTTTAAATTTGAAGGAGTTATATTATAAGGAAGTTTATAATTAAAACAATGCACCAATTGTACTATTTCCAATTTGACTGTAACCAATCCCAAATGAATTCTAGGACAACGTCTCCGACCATAACCAAATGGTGTACACTCAAATTCTTGTTCATAAAAATTCATGTTCTTGTCAATTGGTGTACACTCAAATTCTTGTCCATAAAAATTCATGTTCTTGTCAATAAATCTTTCAGAATAAAACTCTTCCGCATTTTGTGACCACACATCATGATCTCTCCCTTCCGCGTTTTGTTTTTCCTCAATATTTTATTCCATCATCAATATGGTTATAAACTGCTATTCTTTCCTTACTCTTAAAACAAGATTACAAGTATACAAGAATAACAAAATAACCACTCTCTCTTGAAATTAGGATTTTATCTTCCTATATATGTTTCCTTATGCCAAGATTGAGAAACTAGCATCCTATTTATAATAAAAATAGCAGACTAACCTAATGGGCTTTTTAACAATTACCCATTACAAGCTAACTTAGGGTACAAGCTATCTTAAACAATTGGGGTTAACAAGCAAGGCCTAATTCAACATGCTAACAAACCTAGCAATATTGACTAATGCATGTTAGAACAAAGTTCGACTACAACACGCATTATTCCGACATCAGCATGCAAATATACTTCGACCTCATGCTTAGTTCATGTCAAAGCAGAAGCTACCCTTCGACCATACTAGAGTTCGATCCAACATCTCACAATACAGTAATTTTAACTCTTAAGGAGACTATCAAAAATTACACAATCATGAAAACCACCATAAAATTAGCACTTTCTATAGGTGTTTTATATAAAATTTCATGGTGTTTTCATCAATGAACTTTTTACATCGATTGTAAATCCAAACCTGATGTGAAATCCTTTATAACAAAATTTATTACTGTTTACGAAACTGCCACCGCGCCATTTTTCACATCAGTTAAAATATATGTCGGATGTAAAATCCTTAAATCAAATATTTTTTTATTTTATATTGCTATCAAATCTAATGTAAAATTCTTTGACAAATATTCTTCACATCATATATCTTAAAATCCGATGTAAAATTATTTAACAAAATATCTTATTTTTAGTACTAATGGGATTCAATATAGCTGAGAAAAAGTAGAATTTATATTTAAAACTATTAATTTCTCAAATAAATAACCAACTCTAAACAAAAGCTTTGATTTTCTACAAATATCCAAAACAGTTTAAGAACTTAAACTTTATTAAACACAATATTGTTTTTCTTCCTCCACAAAATCCAATACACAATCAGCCATATGCAGCTTACTTTATACTTTTTGACCTTCTTTAGCGTAAAAATCATTTGATTTTAATTTTTTATTTATTTTAGATTTTGTCTCTTCTCTTTTATAATCGAATTAGAATACTCCTAATACACTCATAATCCATCTCTTCCTTAAAAAAACACAGTGCTATAAAATTATAAGATTTACTCCTAATAAATTGTAGGTACTGATAACGGTTGCGCTATAACAAGTTGAATTCGGCATAGTAAATAAAATATTAAAGAAATTGACTAGTGATGTCAATTTTTATACATAAATGGAGATTTTTACGATAACCTTTTTATTTAGATCTTGTGAACGAGAAAAATTTCTATAAAGGTGATCATTATCATATAAAAACAATTTGAGCATATCTTTTTAACTATTACAGTAACATATGCATAATTAAGACAAAATGATAAGCTTTTATTCCAATAGCAATTAACTATTAAGTTGATTAACCTCAAAATGCATTCAATTCCTCATAATTTGAAGTAACTTATTTCATGATGGCATTTAATTGTCCTACTTGAAACTATTCAAATTCCTCATCACCTGCGAAACGATAACTCGGTATTGCGAACAGGTGTTGAGCTATAGGTATACTGAGTCCAAATTTCTCTTCCATGTTTAAATTTGAAGGAGTTATATTATTAGGAAGTTTCTAATTAAAACAATGCACCAATTGTACTATTGCGAATTTGACTGAAACCAATCCCAAATGAATTCCAGGACAACGTCTCCGACCAGAACCAAATGGTGTACACTCAAATTTTTGTCCATAAAAATTCATGTTCTTGTCAATTGGTGTACACTCAAATTCTTGTCCATAAAAATTCATGTTCTTGTCAATAAATCTTTCCGAATAAAACTCTTCCGCATTTTGTGACCACACATCATGATCTCTCCCTTCCGCGTTTTGTTTTTCCTCAATATTTTATTCCATCATCAATATGGTTGTAAACTGCTATTCTTTCCTTACTCTTAAAACAAGATTACAAGTATACAAGAATAACAAAATAACCACTCTCTCTTGAAATTAGGATTTTATCTTCCTATATATGTTTCCTTATGCCAAGATTGAGAAACTAGCATCCTATTTATAATAAAAATAGCAGACTAACCTAATGGGCTTTTTAACAATTACCTATTACAAGCTAACTTAGGGTACAAGCTATCTTAAACAATTGGGGCTTACAAGCAAGGCCTAATTCAACATGCTAACAAACCTAGCAATATTGACTAATGCATGTTAGAACAAACTTCGACTACAACACGCATTATTCCGACATCAGCATGCAAATATACTTCGACCTCATACTTAGTTCCTGTCAAAGCAGAAGCTACCCTTCGACCATACTAGAGTTCGATCCAACATCTCACAATACAGTAATTTTAACTCTTAAGGAGACTATCAAAAATTACACAATCATGAAAACCACCATAAAATTAGCACTTTCTATAGGTGTTTTATATAAAATTTCATGGTGTTTTCATCAATGAACTTTTTACATCGATTGTAAATCCAAACCTGATGTGAAATCCTTTATAACAAAATTTATTACTGTTTACAAAACTGCCACCGCGCTATTTTTCACATCAGTTAAAATATATGTCGGATGTAAAATCCTTAAATCTAATATTTTTTTATTTTATATAGCTATCAAATCTAATGTAAAATTCTTTGACAAATATTCTTCACATCATATATCTTAAAATCCGATGTAAAATTATTTAACAAAATATCTTATTTTTAGTACTAATGGGATTCAATATAGCTGAGAAAAAGTAGAATTTATATTTAAAACTATTAATTTCACAAATAAATAACCAACTCTAAACAAAAGCTTTGATGTTCTACAAATATCCAAAACAGTTTAAGAACTTAAACTTTATTAAACACAATATTATTTTTCTTCCTCCACAAAATCCAATACACAACCAGCCATATGCAGCTTACTTTATACTTTTTGACCTTCTTTAGCGTAAAAATCATTTGATTTTAATTTTTTATTTGTTTTAGATTTTGTCTCTTCTCTTTTATAATCGAATTAGAATACTCCTAATACTCTCATAATCCATCTCTTCCTTAAAAAAACACAGTGCTAGAAAATTATAAGATTTACTCCTAATATATTGTAGGTACTGATAACGGTTGCGCTATAACAAGTTGAATTCGGCATAGTAAATAAAATATTAAAGAAATTGACTAGTGATGTCAATTTTTATACATAAATGGAGATTTTTACGGTAACCTTTTTATTTAGATCTTGTGAACGAGAAAAATTTCTATAAAGGTGATCATTATCATATAAAAACAATTCGAGCATATCTTTTTAACTATTACAGTAACATATGCATAATTAAGACAAAATGATAAGCTTTTATTCCAATAGCAATTAACTATTAATTTGTTTAACCTCAAAATGCATTCAATTCCTCATAATTTGAAGTAACTTATTTCATGATGGCATTTAACTGTCCTACTTGAAACTATTCAAATTCCTCATCACCTGCGTAACGATAACTCGGTATTGCGAACAGGTGTTGAGCTATAGGTATACTGAGTCCAAATTTCTCTTCCATGTTTAAATTTTAAGGAGTTATATTATGAGGAAGTTTATAATTAAAACAATGCACCAATTGTACTATTGCCAATTTGACTGTAACCAATCCCAAATGAATTCCAGGACAACGTCTCCGACCATAACCAAATGGTGTACACTCAAATTCTTGTTCATAAAAATTCATGTTCTTGTCAATTGGTGTACACTCAAATTCTTGTCCATAAAAATTCATGTTCTTGTCAATAAATCTTTCAGAATAAAACTCTTCCGCATTTTGTGACCACACATCATGATCTCTCCCTTCGGCGTTTTGTTTTTCCTCAATATTTTATTCCATCATCAATATGGTTATAAACTGCTATTCTTTCCTTACTCTTAAAACAAGATTACAAGTATACAAGAATAACAAAATAACCACTCTCTCTTGAAATTAGGATTTTATCTTCCTATATATGTTTCCTTATGCCAAGATTGAGAAACTAGCATCCTATTTATAATAAAAATAGCAGACTAACCTAATGGGCTTTTTAACAATTACCCATTACAAGCTAACTTAGGGTACAAGCTATCTTAAACAATTGGGGTTAACAAGCAAGGCCTAATTCAACATGCTAACAAACCTAGCAATATTGACTAATGCATGTTAGAACAAAGTTCGACTACAACACGCATTATTCCGACATCAGCATGCAAATATACTTCGACCTCATGCTTAGTTCCTGTCAAAGCAGAAGCTACCCTTCGACCATACTAGAGTTCGATCCAACATCTCACAATACAGTAATTTTAACTCTTAAGGAGACTATCAAAAATTACACAATCATGAAAACCACCATAAAATTAGAACTTTCTATAGGTGTTTTATATAAAATTTCATGGTGTTTTCATCAATGAACTTTTTACATCGATTGTAAATCCAAACCTGATGTGAAATCCTTTATAACAAAATTTATTACTGTTTACGAAACTGCCACCGCGCCATTTTTCACATCAGTTAAAATATATGTCGGATGTAAAATCCTTAAATCAAATATTTTTTTATTTTATGTTGCTATCAAATCTAATGTAAAATTCTTTGACAAATATTCTTCACATCATATATCTTAAAATCCGATGTAAAATTATTTAACAAAATATCTTATTTTTAGTACTAATGGGATTCAATATAGCTGAGAAAAAGTAGAATTTATATTTAAAACTATTAATTTCTCAAATAAATAACCAACTCTAAACAAAAGCTTTGATTTTCTACAAATATCCAAAACAGTTTAAGAACTTAAACTTTATTAAACACAATATTGTTTTTCTTCCTCCACAAAATCCAATACACAATCAGCCATATGCAGCTTACTTTATACTTTTTGACCTTCTTTAGCGTAAAAATCATTTGATTTTAATTTTTTATTTATTTTAGATTTTGTCTCTTCTCTTTTATAATCGAATTAGAATACTCCTAATACACTCATAATCCATCTCTTCCTTAAAAAAACACAGTGCTATAAAATTATAAGATTTACTCCTAATAAATTGTAGGTACTGATAACGGTTGCGCTATAACAAGTTGAATTCGGCATAGTAAATAAAATATTAAAGAAATTGACTAGTGATGTCAATTTTTATACATAAATGGAGATTTTTACGATAACCTTTTTATTTAGATCTTGTGAACGAGAAAAATTTCTATAAAGGTGATCATTATCATATAAAAACAATTTGAGCATATCTTTTTAACTATTACAGTAACATATGCATAATTAAGACAAAATGATAAGCTTTTATTCCAATAGCAATTAACTATTAAGTTGATTAACCTCAAAATGCATTCAATTCCTCATAATTTGAAGTAACTTATTTCATGATGGCATTTAATTGTCCTACTTGAAACTATTCAAATTCCTCATCACCTGCGAAACGATAACTCGGTATTGCGAACAGGTGTTGAGCTATAGGTATACTGAGTCCAAATTTCTCTTCCATGTTTAAATTTGAAGGAGTTATATTATTAGGAAGTTTCTAATTAAAACAATGCACCAATTGTACTATTGCGAATTTGACTGGATTCAATCCCAAATGAATTCCAGGACAACGTCTCCGACCAGAACCAAATGGTGTACACTCAAATTTTTGTCCATAAAAATTCATGTTCTTGTCAATTGGTGTACACTCAAATTCTTGTCCATAAAAATTCATGTTCTTGTCAATAAATCTTTCCGAATAAAACTCTTCCGCATTTTGTGACCACACATCATGATCTCTCCCTTCCGCGTTTTGTTTTTCCTCAATATTTTATTCCATCATCAATATGGTTATAAACTGCTATTCTTTCCTTACTCTTAAAACAAGATTACAAGTATACAAGAATAACAAAATAACCACTCTCTCTTGAAATTAGGATTTTATCTTCCTATATATGTTTCCTTATGCCAAGATTGAGAAACTAGCATCCTATTTATAATAAAAATAGCAGACTAACCTAATGGGCTTTTTAACAATTACCTATTACAAGCTAACTTAGGGTACAAGCTATCTTAAACAATTGGGGCTTACAAGCAAGGCCTAATTCAAAATGCTAACAAACCTAGCAATATTGACTAATGCATGTTAGAACAAACTTCGACTACAACACGCATTATTCCGACATCAGCATGCAAATATACTTCGACCTCATACTTAGTTCCTGTCAAAGCAGAAGCTACCCTTCGACCATACTAGAGTTCGATCCAACATCTCACAATACAGTAATTTTAACTCTTAAGGAGACTATCAAA